>JAITYZ010001687.1:0-16282 GCA_027744595.1 Paronellides praefectus | reverse complement strand
TGCTAGGAAAAAGAGAATCCTGTCTGATGATGTTGCTTTCTCTTTCCTCAATCATGTGTGGTGGCTTTTTAACCATTACACAACACTTGCTTAAGTCCATTCTACACAGCACCAGCAACAGCAACACCACCGTTCTTTTTATCATGATCTCCTAACAATACACTGCATATTTGGATGTTGGCTGGTGAAGAGAACTCTCCCGAATACTCTTTAATTACCACACGACAAAGGTGCATTGGAAATATATTTACACCTGCCATCAAGATTAATTTTACCCTAGTTAAAATATTCATCACGTATTCATTGCTTTAATCACGCTGGTTCATTTTATTGAAATTCAATACATATAGCATATATACAGCTGTTCCAATAAAGTGAAAAGTGAAAGTTGGGGTGATTTGAGACAAGCATTTTTTTAATTGAACTCAAGTTTTTGAGTTGTACCTGAAGCTAATAACTAGGTAAAAGGACTGTTATACATGTGTGACTCCAGCAGTAGTTCTGTTAGTAATTCACACTATTTAAGCGATTCCCTGGATCCCAATAATTTGTCTCCAATGAGTTCTACGAAAGAGGAAATGCGAGAAACCAGCACTCCGCCAGGGAAAGGTCCAAGTAGTGATGGAACGGTGGTGGGGGCGAAACAAAACCAGGTAAGCAACATTTAGTGCATTCACTTATATGATTATGTCAATGTGATTGTTCAGTGTAATTAATGGGGATTTAAAAGGGTTAAAAAATTTGTAATTTTTTTTTTGAAAACTCTTTCATTTTCCCAGGTGGGCACTGTGATGTTATTTGGTGTCCCCATCGTCTCTCTCGTTATGGACGGGAAAGAGCGACTCTGTAAGTGAATATTTTTTAAAACTTTTCCAAAAAATAAGATACAGTTCACCCCATGAAAGAAAATGCGACGTATAATTCAATTCTAATTGATTGTTGATAATACTATACAAATACAATGCACAAACGACATTGTAAATTGCATCTTTAATGAATTTGGATTTATTTCAGGTCTGGCACAAATTTCCAGCACACTCCTCAAAGAATTCAGTTACAATGAAATTCATAATCGACGAGTTGCTCTGGGCATTAATTGTGTTCAGTGTACACCAGTACAACTGGAAATTCTGCGACGTGCAGGTGCTATGCCAGTTACATCAAGACGATGTGGGATGATTACACGTAGGGAAGCAGAAAGATTGTGTAAAAGCTTTCTGGGAGATCATGCACCACCACAAGTAAGTCAATTGCAAATTTGAAATTTCCTACCAGTAAATTATTAAAAAAAGAGGCGAGTCAACTAAAGAGTATTTTTTAGCACCCAAACAAATATTTTGATTTATTGTTACATCATTATTTTAACGAAAATCACCATATTATACAGCTTTTAACAATGCTGACGAAAAACAGGCTCACACGCGAGCAAGATTTGATTTACAGGAATATTATTTCGTTTAGTGTACTCCCACTGGTAACATTTACATTTATGAGATCATCCTCTATTTATAATGAAATAATAAAAAAACTATTGTTGCGTTTATAACACAAACACAACACTGTCACACACTGTAATGTTCAGTTATATCAGTTGCATGTAAAAACGTATACACAGATTTCATTAAGTTTACAAAAAAATGTACTTTATTTATTTATGTGTATGTGAACGATTTATTACCCATGAAGTAATGCAATGTTCATAACAATAAAAAATTCGTATGAAAAGGTCATGGTCTTCCGTACCATGTAGGTACGATGCATGGGTATATTATTATGATATAAAAATTATACGAAGAATATTATTATAACCCTAATCCCATGTTGTACTCGCACACAAGCCTTTGGTGCTGGTGTCTTTTGATTTGAGGGAAAAGAATCACATATATTTTTTTGTGTAAAAAACTGCCTTTATTTTTAACAAACCTTGGTATTCTTTTTTCTTTAATTAGTGTAAATTAGGTCATTGCACATAAATACATGAAAAAACGTAATAAATAAACTGAAACTACGCACATTATAAATTATCATAAATGTCAAATATTTGGCCGCAAAGAAGTAGTCAACAAAATGGTACAAAGAACATACAAGATTTTTATTACTAAACCCCTACTTCTTCAGGCAAACTCATCTCCTTCCGTTTCCGATATGGCAACTGCACAGATTGTGCACGCGTGGGAAGATGTGAAGGCCATGTTTAACGGTGGTACGCGAAAGCGCCTCCTTGCCGCTAGCACAACACCAACCACAAGTTCAGCTCATCGACATTCCATGTCAAATCACGGAAACAACAGTTGGATCTGGAAAAGGCAATTCTGGCACCAGAGGTCAACCACACGGAGAAAGCCAACAGAATGCCAGTGGCAATACAAGTAATAACTCTGGCGGTGGTAGTCATTCTCGTGGTGGAAATTCATATCACGCATCCAAGAAAGATACATCTTCCATCCCAACTTCAAACGCATCTTCAAATGCACCAGCACTTCCTCAGCAGAATAATAATGTTGCACCAAGTGGATATAATCATGATGCCCCAAATACAAGCAGCTTTATTCATCAATCCCAACAGAATTCCATTCTTCATGTTTCGAACCCCTTGTTAAGCCCAACTTCCAGACTTGATGCAATATGGAACCCCGGATTACCTGGCCCAATGTCTGTAGCTGCTGCTGCTGCTGCAGCAGCAGCAGCAAGTGGACAAGGGTCACGTCAATGTCCGTTACCTGGTTCTCCCCCTTTTACAGCTTTACCATTTCATCCATTGTCTATACCTTGGCTACGTCGTCCTCTGTTTCCATTTTCACACCCGTTTGGTCCCACTTTGCTCAACGAGCCAGCAGGAAATACAAGTCCAGAAAAATTGGTAAATTTAACGGTTGCACGTCAAAATCAATCCGCATTCAAGCCCGTATCCCGCAGTGTTGATCCTATTTTCAACTGGATTAATGGAAACAGCTTAGGGGCGGCAGCAGCAGCAGGGGCTTTAGCACTGGGTCATTCAACGCCTGCCAACACAACTCTCCCAGAAGATCTCAGCTTAAACTCAAGCAGTGGTCATACGACACCTGGTGCTACCACCAACGGGAGCAGTTCATCATTACCCAGTAGTCAGCATTTCAACAACAGTAGCAACAACAACAACAATTTCATTATCAACGGAGGAGGGTCTACTCCCTCATCATTCAATCTGAGTAAGCAACTGGAAAACACAATAGGACATGGTGGCAGCAACTCCGGAAATGAAAAGCATAATAATCGTGGCAATGTTAATAATAATAACAACAACAGCAAACATCATCAAATTCAGATTTTGAGTACGCGCCATAGTGAAAGCGATGACGAGGAAAATGTCGATATAGAGTCAACAGTGGAAACTGAGGAGTGTTCCTCCACTTCATCCATTTGGGTGTCCAGCACCACAGCTTTGGGAAGATCATCTGGCGGGGCAACCACACCAAACCAGTTTATGGGGCATAATAATAACAACAACACAATTACCCACAATAATAACAATATCGGCTTTCCTTCACGACGAAAACGGTCTGCTGTGACAACTCCTTGCTACAGTTCAGAGGAAGAAGACGAGGATCAGGATCACGACTCACAATCAGACAATCAAGATGACAGTGTCTCAACATACGATCGTTTTGAAGAAATACGCAGCACAAGTGAACGAGGGAAAGCTGGGAAAAGGAAGCGGCTCTGGGTTAATGAAATCATTTCAACCACTGACGATGATGATAATGTAAGACCGGCCCATATAATCAGTAGCAAGGGGAAAAGTGAAAGCAAATTGCATCGGAGCACTTCCTCGGTCAAAGTTCTGCTGGATTCACGAGATTAAAAAAGAAGAGTTCTTTTTTTTGGAAAAGAGGTAATAATTCTATCATACTTTTTGCTGCATTATGCTGAAAAAAAATTGCAAGATTAATTAACTTGTTGTAATAGTAAGTAGTAATGCAAGGGGAAAAGTGAAAGCAAATTGCATCGGAGCACTTCCTCGGTCAAAGTTCTGCTGGATTCACGAGATTAAAAAAGAAGAGTTCTTTTTTTGGAAAAGAGGTAATAACTCTATCATACTTTTTGCTGCATTATGCTGAAAAAAAATTGCAAGATTAATTAACTTGTTGTAATAGTAAGTAGTAAATTTGCTTAATTACCTTTACTAAAGTAAATGTAGGTTAGAATGTAATGACTCATGACATATGATAATCATGATGATGAGTAATAGCCAATAATGCATCCCATATTTTTTGTAATCATGTAAGCATACAGCCAAAGTATTTTATCCAAAGAGCAAAGAATACAGGGAAAGTTCATAAATAAGTATTATAAAGAGATAAAGGAAAAAATTCTATATAATAATAAGGTAGGAAGGCAAAGTAGGTAGTAGTAGCAAATCCACTGGAACGATAACCTGAAATAACACTGACTTTCATCAGTGTTCAAAAGCCCATGTATCTTAATCAAACATTTCTGCTCAGCTCAACAACTCATATCTCATTTCATTTTCCATCTACTTCTACAATCCATTTTTTTACCTCTGCTTTTGTGTGTTAAATATAATACGTCACAAAGAAACTGATCATCATCATGATGATGATCATCACAAGCTTTGTCGTTTGTGTGGCTAAGGTTAATGGATATTGTCATGTCAGAGAGGAACGAGGATGCGGACGGTGAATAATTCTCACAGGCAAAGCTTTTACTTTACACACAATAATAAACTTGCATACTAATAATATTATGCACAAGGTTGTTTTATGATGAAGATTTATAAGGTGCATAATACGTTTATATGGGAATATAATCCAAATATAAATAAATAAAATATGCCTAAAAGTAGATTGATGTTAAAGCGAGTTGTTTGAGAAAATTACCAGGATGTCTTCTTTGTGAAGCGATATTACTAACTACAAACCCTGGAGTACAAAGTATCTTGATGCTAAAGATATCCAGTTCAGTTTTGAGCTTATATATGCATAAAACTCATTCCAATTTACTTTTCTTTGTATGCTTTAGTTACATGAATAGTTTTTCTAAGCATTGACTATGGCATAGTCAGTTACTCCATATAATAATGTCATGTGTTCCTCGGCGGTGTCATCATCTCCTCTTCATAGTATAATATTGTTTGTAGCGAAGGAATACACATCATAAAATATTCCGGGTAATATTTCCCTTGAAGCATATCGGTTTTCAGAGCTAAATTACCCGTGATGACGATGATGACATTTAAGAAACTCTACTACTTGTATTATCTGAGCTTATTTGTGTTGAATACACCACCCCGTCAGTTCCAATACTACGTCCATAAAATGCAGAGAAATGTTTTACCTTACCTACTGCTTACATTATTTTCTCGACATGATTACCGGTGATCATTTTATTACAACCAACCGACGCCTGAGTTATTTTTTTTACTGGTTATGAAGTTATATGATGATAAGGTATGCATGTATATACATATGATATAAGCAGATAACCCAAAGTCAACGTTTTTTTTGCACTGTTATTATTTGAGTAAAATAAATTTCATTAATCATTCATATTATAGCGTACAACATATTTATGCATTTATTAGATAAAACATGAAAAACTAACATACTAATATGAATGCTTTTTACTATAAAAAACTGTCAGAGGATGAGTTGATTGATTCTATTTTAGCCAACAACCTTTTTACTTGAGACTCGATTAATTTTTGGAAAAGCTTCGTGAAGAGTAAAGAACGAATTATTTTTTTTACCATAATAATAATAATAAAAGGTAACATCTCTCCAATTGCACACCTCTTTCATGGTTAAATTATTATTACGTGGATGATGCCAGGCACAAAAGCTAACTAGGGTTTACATACAAAAAAACCATTCTAAATAATTTGGTGTAGGATAAGAAATATATGTTGAATCGAATGGGTAGGTGTTAAACCTGTGTCAAATTATCATATGAGTTGTTAGCTAGTGCAAATGTGTCACTTGTATAAAGGCATGGATATACTATGTAGAATCTACATTGTAGATAGATGAAGAGAGAAAACAGTTTTACTTTATATATCCAATTGCTTTCCTGGGGATGCGAACACAAAGAGAGCAAGTCAACTAAAATGAGCATGTTGTTTGTTACATGTTGCCACTTTTTACTGCTGCTGCTGCTGCTTCAAGAGAATATTGCTGGCTTTTCCCTGTTGACTGTATTATTGAGGTAATTTAATCATATTAAAAGGTTAGACGGTGGTGGCTCTCCTCCCTTTTTTAAGAGAACCACCACTCAAACAGCATTTGATTAAACGTCCATTCACGCTCAAGGTAGCGGAACGAGTTATAAATCAAATATGTATACAAGCAAAAGTTATCTTCAATGGGCTCTTATATATTTTTTATTGTATATTTACCCTCTTCATGAATATGTATAATATTATGTTTGTATGTATGCACCTATATATCTGCTTAGCATATAATGCCTTGTCTTGTTTCTTAACTGACATGACGAAACTGCATTGGTTTGGTTAGTACCTGCCCTCCCCATTTTATATGCCATAAAATCCATAAATATAATTTGTGTCAGAAAATATTTAATGTTTGACTTGGAAAGATGAAATGGAACATGGAAAAAATTAAGTAAATGCTGTCACCTGTCAATTTAAATGTGTAATTCACCAGCAATACAATTACATAAAACGATATTTTTTTTTGAATTGTCATACAATATTTTTTTTCTATACAAACAATAAACTCTCACACACGCATACACACACCTGTTTTACCTTCCCCCATGTAACTTTTTCTTATAACAACATTTCAGAGCAATATTACTTTAACTAGATTCCATGTACGTTTTTTAGCTCATTTAAAGAATAATAAAACCATTATCTTTTATATTATACCATACGTTCTGTTTTTAAAGACCGGAGAAACGGGTTGGGGTTTGTATTGTTCTATTTGGGGCGTCCTGAGACTTTATATTCCTGGTTTCATTTCATTCCTTTTCTCTTACCAAACGTTAAGAACGAATTAAACAAGCCAAAGGACATGCGTTTTTATGAAGAGACGAGATAACTTTTTGCTTTTTGCTTTTATAAATTAGTTGACCAAAATTGACTTAATGATAAACGAAGCTGTAATGCTATAATGAACAATAAAATAAAGTAAAGTAAGAGAAACAATGCCATCAACTTAAAAATTTTAAGCAGATACATGTTGATTGACCACGCACAACATATCTTCCTTACTGAACCGATATCTGTGTCATCATTAAAAGTCCTATCATCGTTTATGTTTGGCACATGTGTAGTTTAAACACAGTTATGCTGGTGTAATCCATTACATTTAAATGTCGACATCCATATAACCATGTTTCATTCAATGCTGAATGCTCAGGGATTGATATCTCTATTATTGCAGTGTACGCTTTCAATTTGATTCACAATCACCCATAACAAATGTGTGAAAATTGATATTTTCTGCAACATTCTGCTCAATTGCCACCATATGGTATGTATTTTTGGTAGTAACTAAATTGGTACACGTAGGATTGTGTTTTACTCACATGAATCTTTTAAAAAAGATTAGATTAAGGTTGTAATGATTTCAATCATTGTAAAATGAATGTATTGATGATGTGCCGCTGCGCTCTTGAATATCGATTACAACAATTTATTATACATAATCCAAAATTCAATGGAATAAAGGCTACAAGTACAAAAGTAACAGTATACTTACAATAATAATAATAAAAGCTATACTCGTTCAAAATGAACGCTTTATAAGCTGTTTTTGTCAACCCAGAAGTTTGTTGCATCTTGCAACGACTCGACAAAAGGAAATCTGCTCTTTTGTATTCATGAGAGCAAAAAGTCATTTTTACCCTTATGGTATGATATGATGATGAGGGAAGTCACATTTAGAGCATTAATGTGGTCTCCAGAGAACTTCCCTTGTACATACATATACATTAGACAACTTATGCAGTTTTTATGTCTATGCTGATCGATGTTGTAGGAATCATTTGTCATTTTCGCTTCAAATAAAACTGTGCCAACAATTTGACAACATATAATTATTGACATTTATGCTGGAATATGTTTAAAAAAATAAGTAATGATTAGTTGCGCAACCTTTTGGCCTCACGGAATAAGAAAGACAACAAAAAAATGTGTCAAAAAAGTAAAGTGCATGTATTAATTTGTTTATGCTAAAGTAATGATAAACAACATTTTGCAAAGGTAGTTGACAATGTTACTTCCTCTGTTGTATGTATGCTTTTAGACGCTCCAAGGATTATAAGTACTTGACAAAAGGCAAACTAATTAAAACCATTTCACAGGATTCTAATTAATGACATGCTTTTCTGTAGGACTGTTAAAATCTTCCTTTTATTTTATAACTGCACACCACTCTCCTGTCAACTTTCCTTTCTCTACCAAACGTCCCATCTCAAATTTCCAATCCCATTCTCTCTTTTCTTTCAATTGAAACGGGTTTGATGTATTTAATCTGTTGTGTTTCACATGATTCTTGTGCAAAATAAAATAATAAATTCATAATCAAAATTAGTAGTTCCTACCATTAATTCACCTCTCATAAATTCCTAGTACCTTATCATTATTGGTGTAACTTAACTTGCACCAGAAAATAGCATAAAGATATTATATACCTATTTAGCATTACACCTTACACCAAATTTTGATTGACAAAGCTTAGTTATTATGTAATTCATGTATTCACAATAAAAAGAGAGAAATATAAATGGAGCAAAAGGCTTTTTGCTTGTTTAAGGCATGATAATATACCAACATACGACGTAAGAGACTTTATTTAATGCGGTTGTGAATAAAGTGAGGTAGCCATATTATATGTATGCATGTTTTACTACTTGTCTGTTGAATTCTATTTTATGATAATCACTATTGCTTACGTGTATCTGTTTAGAGACTTTATTTAATGCGGTTGTGAATAAAGTGAGGTAGCCATATTATATGTATGCATGTTTTACTACTTGTCTGTTGAATTCTATTTTATGATAATCACTATTGCTTACGTGTATCTCTTTTTTAGAAAGCAGAGTCAGTAATTATTTTCGGTTTGGTGGCTTTTATGGCACAGCAGGCTTGATTGGGTTGTGATAGGTTTGAGACTTGAAAAGGGATGGATATATATAAATATATTATACCATTACTACACCAGGTTATTTGGTAAATATTGGAGCTATGCACTCTCAGTCCCTTTGAGCACGTATATATATTATATTGTGCTTTATAAGCTTGTAGAAGGGAGCTATGCGTGTGTTTGTCTGTGTATTTACATCCTCTTTTTGCCATCACATCTTTTTCGAGTGTCTTTTCTCCTCTCTCACAGACACAGGCAGTGATTGAAAAGAAGGATTTGTGGACTCGACTGTAAAGAATAATTATTTGTAAGCTGAGATGCAACAAATAAATACGCTAGTAATACAATACAAGTAGTGCTGCCTTCTCTCAGCTAATACGGTATATTTTTCGCCCAGTTTCATAACTTATATATAAGTCCTGCTCTTCAGTTCTCCGATTTTGATTAAAGCAGCATTATTACGTTGTCTCTTTCCTTGCTCTTGTGTGTCATTCATGTACCAAAAGAATTAGTACACTGTGTAGATTGTATCTGTTGTCTACTGGAAAAACGACAAATGTATGATTGATGTATATGTAAAATATATTTACTAAGAAATGTACACGTATATATAATCTATATATGAGTGTATACACAATATGTTACACATTCTCCTCATTGTAGTATCCTCTTGGATTTTATTCTTTATTTTCAAGTACAATTTCCTCTGTCTATCTCTTTCTCTCATTTCTCTTCCAACTTACTGAGATTTTTTTTCCTCCGGAGACTTGTCAAAAACTGGCGGGTTAGTTATTGTGGAATGCTCCAGAGACTGGAGTGAATTAAAGTTTTGTCTTTATTTTTGTTCACGAATTACACGCACACTTGTAAAGAGAAAGCTATGGTAGAATGTAAGAGGTTAAATTAAGGAAGCAGTGTACCACTTACTTAAGTATTAAGCTTTGAATGACACCTCCAAATTGTAATCAGAATTTGAAAATTAGAAAAAAACCGTGCCCTGTACATGTAGAAATATATAATGGTCGTGGCAGGCAAGGCGGTTGTATTTAGTGCACGAAAAAATGCACAAAGATTACATGGTCGATCAACTCTTCATTCAATCAACTCGATGAATCAGTCAGATCACGTATTAGATCCATATGAGAAAATTTGAAAATTATACGATTTTTTACTGAAATTCTAGCACAGTTGGTATTTATAAGACTTTGATTTCATATGTATGTATATCCGTAAGCAATGATATATTAAAGTAGATAAGTACAAGTACAGACCTACAATTTGAAGTAATTTATTATTTCATTTACAGGGCATGCACAAGGATATTTTAAATATTTTACATGCATATACATAAATGCTATATTTTCAGAGAATGAAACTTTAAAAAAAATACTGCATTTAAATTACAGGATGTATTTTTTTTAAATAACATACTTTTTATCGTGAAGAAATCCTTTCTAAAAAGACATTCCTGAAACTGAAGCTTTAACCTCCCTAAAACAGTAGCTCGTTTCCTGTAGAAAAGCAGTGAGGTACATAAATGATGATGATGATTATCATCCTCCATCGACCAATGGCAGTGTAAACATTTCTCGGGACTCAGACAGGTTCCTTTTTCTATAAGTTATGTGTTCCTTCATGTCAACTTTACCTTGCCATTCATGTCGCAGAGTACAGTAGTGTGGCATAAAGAATGCATTGTTAACCATACAAGAAATTTGTTTTAATTCTTAAGATTGTGAAAGTCAACAACTCAATGAAAGAAAACCTGTCTCTTTGTTTATTCGGAAAGTCTTTCATTTTCATTTTGAAAAGAAACTCATCCACAAGAAGGCAAAGAAGGCAAAGAAGATGAAATGAAAGAAACTTGAGATGTTTTGACAGCTTCTTGAATATGCATTGGTTTATAGTGTCTTGAAAGAAGAGAGATACAGAGCAGCGGTGGCGAAAATGTTGTTTCAAATTATTTTCTCTGTCATTCATTAGATATGCATGGTGCCCAAAGGGGCTCCAGTTGAATGTAATCAATTGAGGTGAAGTAGCTTTAATGTGTGAAATTGTTTTTTCACGGGGTTTTTAAGCCAAATAATGGCACTTGATCACATTCAATTTCTAGTGAATTGTAACTTGACAGGAGGCTTCTAGCATGAAAGTAAAAAAAAACCTTAATCTTTGAACAGAATGATAGTAGACAAAAGTGTAATGAAATGAGATGACTTTTAATATTTAACTTCTTTTGTTTACAAAACGCTTTTTTGTGTACATAACCAGAGAACCCTCAATTCCATTTTGTTCTATTGTCTCTTTTATGTTGTTGTGATAGGCATTAAAAAAAGGAATGTTACGTGAAATTCTACAACATACCCACATAAATACAATGCACAGCAAAACTATTTTTGTTCTATAAATTGATTGAATATTGTTTTTTCAACAACTCCGCTTACATTTTCTTGTCCAAGATTGTCATTTATTTTGCACTTTACTTTAATGAAATGTGGCAAGTAAAGTTTTATTGAAATTGGAGAAATGTGAGCATATAACTACATTAAGTGACATGCATATTATTGTTCTCTTAAATTGGTAATACCGCATCCAATATATATATCCCGAATTTAGATAGCATACCATTTTGTATACTTTACAGGTAAAACCCATATTCTATGCAGTTGAGAAACATTGTAACTACATACATACAATTATGTGGAGTACCAACTCTGTCATCTGTAAACCTTTTTTTAATGTTTGCCCGGTTTGAATGATAAAAACATAATAATAATTAATTACAATCTGCAAACATCACTCATTATTACATCTAAAAACATTTTTATCATTACAACCTCATTTATGTAATTGAATAACACGTGATGATTAAATTAAATGATTGTAATTGAATAATTTAATGTTTTACGAGGTGAACACACTAGACATTTTTCTATTTTCTTTTATTCGTGAAATCTCTGTGGTGTAAAGTACCTTCGGTTCACCCATTTTGTACAAAAAAACATGAGCAGGATTATTATAATTATTTTTATGAATCGATGTTTTGATGGAAAATTAAATATTATTAATGATGTCCCTGTAGAGAAAGGACAACATCCATTGTATTCATAAAGGTAGGAGAAAAAAGCGCATGCATAATAATAGCATTAGGTCGTATGATTACGCTAATGTTACAAGTTTTCAGAGAGAGAGATAGAATCATAAAATCTTCTTTATAAATATTCTTTGTACGTACCATCATCACAAAAACCGATTTGTTGTGTATGTATGTAAATGAAAGGGGTTTCAAACGAATGCAAGTAGGCATTATGTAATGTATTATCATGTAAATTTAAATGTCGTTCAAACGTCCTTGGTATTATATAAACCCTTTATATTCTCTTGCCAATTGATTCTCTTTAGTAATGCTTAATTGGCTGCTGGCTATGAGGCAGGACAAAAGAAAATTCTCGTCCATCCAGCGGGAGTTTATTAATCATGATATTGTTGAGAGTGGACAACAAGGGTGTGCTTTCCCCTTTGTTCTCTTGCCTTCGGGGTGGACAAAAATACAAATAATGCATGTTATTCTAATGTGGACGCATTGTTCCAAAGTATATATAAAAGTGTAATGCCTTTTGACATTAGTTGTGTTAGGCCAAAGATTAAATTGACGAGCTGGAGTTGGTAGCACCAGAGTAAAATTCGTAGAGTGGAGGTATTAGAAATGTGTGTAACATGCATAAATGGTTGGTTTACTAATATTGAATATGGTATTCATTGCTCGTGGACGTTTTACGCGTAAGAATATTATAACAATGATTACAGGATTAGCATTGTTTTGTTTGAAGCATTTGCATAGATAAGCTAATGTTAATTCCCCTTCTTCATACGTAATATTATAAAGCGCATGTTATTTTCACATTTTGTCAAATTATTATTATTATTAGTAAACAATTTTATAGCAATAAATTAATCACAAATTTTCAACTTGCGTTGCAGGTATCGTCCGGCTGAAAATAATGGAATTGGTATATATTCCGTATATATACTTGTTTGACAAACCTATCTAGGATCTCACTTCACCCCAATTTCTCACAAAACATTCCGTTCTGTACAATTATATGGTATATATATACTTTTCCTCTACTAATAGTAATAGTAAAATGAATCTAGTCGTATATGTATCAAGTGTAACAAACTTGTAAAAATAGAAATCGCAAGAAAAAGCGGACAGTATTTTAGGTTAACACAAAACTAGAATAATTAAGTAGATAACAGCAAATAATATGCGGGGTGTGTCCAGAAAAAGAAAGTAAATTGCCAAGAAGAAATGGATTCTTAACTACCAGTACCAGTATATCCCTACCATATATACTGTGCTTCATAAAGATGGTTGTGTTTTATTACATTAATTTTTTTTACCTTGATAAGCCTACATGTATACAAAATGTTCACTACGTTTACATTTATAAAAATGTATGTATATATATACTGTTTTTTAGGTTATCTTAGATAGTTTTATGCCATACCTTGTTAAGAGGAGCAAAAAAGGAGTAAGTGAGTACAAAAAGCAGAAAATGTATAGGTAGTTCATAATTATTATAAATAATAATAATATTCTCCAAGTACTTTATCATGTACATTTGGCTTCTATCTATATTAGCGTAATAATGTAATATTGTATAGTAATGTGAAATGTAAAAACATATATATATAGGTATATGTATTTATTTATGTATAACATCGTAAACAAGAACGTCAATGTGGATTCAATTAAACCAGCCTAGATCATCAGAACGCAAAACGTTAATAAATGGTAGTGTGATATAATTTGTAAGTCGTTTTGGATAATAATATTTACAAGAAAGGAAGAAAAGCATTATGTATTGTTTGTTGCGTTATATATACAAAACATTGAAAATCATATTAAGAACCATACAGNAGTCGTTTTGGATAATAATATTTACAAGAAAGGAAGAAAAGCATTATTATGTATTGTTTGTTGCGTTATATATACAAAACATTGAAAATCATATTAAGAACCATACAGTATAATATTTATATAGATATACAATAGAGGCACTCTTGTATTTTATCATAATTTGCTTTACAAAATGCGTTGCTTCTCCTTTCCTCCCTTTTTCCTTGTTAATATTTTAATAGATAAACAGAAAGAGCTGGCTAGTGGCAAATAAGGAGGAAAATAACAAAAAAAAACATATTACAAGGTATACTACTGACGACACGAACAACAAATAATAGTCTCCATTTTCATTGACATCCGATTATCGAAATGTAGGCAGTCGTGTATACACTTTCTATAAACAAAATTTATTTATTATTTTGTTGTTGTTGTGCAGTGTGTTATTATGGTAGAATCAGCAAAACACAGTGTATGAGCGCTACATTTCTCCTTATTTGCTTGCTGGCATTACCACTACTACTGCTACTTTTTCTGGTAGAAAATAAATAGAACAGTATTCCTTCTTATATAATAATGGTGTGCCCTTTAGCTACCCTTATCGTTAGTAAATACAGAAAGTGAATGTCGGTTTTGTAGTAGGAAATAAATCCTCTTCCGTTCTGGTTGAATGTGTCTGTAATTTAGGTCTGGTAATAGGAAACTCATGGACACGAAAAATAGGATCAAGCACTAAAAAAAGCAAATACATTTTCGTTCGAGAGTCTCTTCCATGCTACTATAAAGAGATGCTCCTTTATTCCTTACCATTTCTTTTCCTTGTTACTGTCATTGTGTTCCCTTCTCAATGTATCTAGGAACAGGCGAACCATTACAAGTGGAAATAGATCTCAAAGCTGCTTACTCTTCGTTTCGGTTGTTGGATCGCCTGCGAGTCGTTATTTTGCTAGCCGTTACGTACTTATTTATTGTGGCATAATAACAAGCATTTTTTTGGTGCTTTTGTGTTGTTGTTCATGTCAACTTATTGGTTAACTGGAGAAAGTTGTTAAGTGAAAAATACAATTAGATTGGAAAGCTAGTCACTAATCTATACTATCCCGTATCATATCCTGCATCTGCAATCTTTACAAGTGGCTGTAAATATGTACATGTAGGTACTATAATGTATTTATATTAGTGCACCAGATAATATATCTTCATAACATACGCAATACATATAATATTCCAAGGAAGAATATTATAATTATTCTATACATTATTATCCATATAAAATTACTTATTGCTTTCTCAGAATTTCTCTCAAATGATTGCGAGAAGCACAATGCATGTATGATAATATAACTTGTACAGCTGTATAGAATGGCTTTAACTAATATATAAGGACATATACATAATGTGTAACAATCTCATGTACTTATTGGATCTTGTAGTATTTAGTGTAAAAAAATAGTTAACCATAATGTGTATATAAGATACATATGTACTCAAATAAAAAAAGAGTTGAAAAATAAATGATGTGATGAATAAAAACCCACAAAATCTTCTTATTTTGGTGGTGAAAAGAGAAAGTTTGTTGTTGGTGGTGGGTAGAATAAGTCTTTTAATACTCATATATTTTCATGTAGACATATAAACATAAAACCATACATGATCGCATAATTGTATGTAGCTTTATATAGTTAAAGATGAAGCTTTCGACGAGGCTTTTCAACTTTTCCCAAACATTTAATTGCATATTATACAAAGCCTCTTTTATAAAAGTACATATTATATACAAGTATATCACACCAATAATAAATCTTTATTACGAGTAAGATATATCTCCTATCTTGCTCTCTGCAAAATACGATTATTGAGGAGCAATTGGAGCTTATTTTATTTATGGCTTCAAATAAGGGTTCCCATTTATAATAGTTTCAGTTTCATATCCATATGATAAAAAAAGTTTCTTTTACTATTTCCCATGTTGGATACATCATCAAACTACAATAGTGCATGCATGGTATCATACACAGGTTAGTATATATACAATATACTATATAAGTGATGATGGAGAAAAGCACTGAGACGTAAAGATGTTCTAATTGAAACATTCAAGGTAAGAAAATTGATATTGTTGAAGGTGCCAGGTGTAAAAGAAAACACTCGTGGTGAAATTGAAAATGTTTTATAGTTCCTTTTGTATACATTTTGAGCAAACTTTTTGACAGTAACAAAACACATATAAATGTACATGACACCGTTTTGTTATTAATTTATCAAAGATATTAATTTG
>JAITYZ010001686.1:0-15910 GCA_027744595.1 Paronellides praefectus | reverse complement strand
AGAGACTCAACTAAGTAAGTACCTATAATATCCTATTGGTAATACATCACATTTTACTTAGGTGCAGGAGTTATATATTATCCTACATTTGCAAATCTCTTATGCATGCTCAGGTAAAAAAACGGAGGAAATCTTTTACTTTTCAGCTCATGCATGATTTTCTGTTCTGAGAAGTTTTTTTTATAAAAAAAGCTAAAGGGATAAATGTGTTCTTTCCAAGAAAAAATCCTCCCAAGAAGAAAAAAGGTTTTAAAAGTGGAGAATGTTAAACATATTCACCGTTGAAACACATTATCTGTATAGGTATGCAGAGAGTGTGTGCATAGGTATATATGTAGATGTAGATACGTTTTTATAACATTTAGGCAACACTCTTCATATTTAATTTATAAGTATACCTGGATACGTACACGCATGGAAATGTATGTATGTCTTGTGATCGATCTGTTTTCACTCTTATTGTAAAGTAGTTTAGGAAGAAGGGAAGATGTTAATCCTTTTTTGAAAGAAGGTGAATGACAGATGAAAACGAGAGTGAGACGGAAGAAAGAAGAGAGTAAAGTGATAAGGAAGACACTGTGGATGGGTGCTACTAACTGTTTTTTAGAATAGCAGCATAGTAGGCAGCGGCAAAAATCCCATCATAATAAAACGACAAATTCCTGTCATGGATCTCTTGACTTAAATAAAAGAGCTTGCAAAGTACTCAAAGAGTCAAAAATACAAAGAAAACGCGGAAGCTATTGCAAAAGTGCGAAAGCAAAAAAAGAAGAAATGTAAAGACGAAAGGTGGAGAGATCCTCTTTTCGCATCAAGTCTGTAATCTTGCACCGCTTCCTTAAGAAATACACTACTACTTCCACTATACTCAAGAGTGTTAAAGGGCGGAAACAACCTTGTGTTTGTGTGAGTAGGAGTAAGATTTTTTTCTTTTCTTTGTACACGTCTTTGTAGTGGTACTTGACTTGAATGCTGGAATTGTACCATCAAAAGACGGAGGAGTAGAGAATGAATGAAGATGATTATTATTACACATGCCAAGGTGATTTGTATAGCAAGTTTTCTAGGAAAAAGACAGACCAAGAGACCCGGGTTCAAAAAAGAACTATACATCGGGCGTGTAGGTATTTTACTACTTCTTGTAACGTAACACATTTAACAGCACTCTACATTTTTATACAAAAAAAAGTAAAATACGGGGAATGGGGTTTGAAACAAGTGTTAACAAGAAATAGCCAGAGTAGTGTAATATATTGAACATCAGGACAACTCTCAAGCACAAATTCTCCAAACAACGTAAATAGGTGGCTATATAGCACATGTTCACTTACAACATACCTTAACCCGACTCTTCTTGTTGCATTATTATTGTCATCCAGAAGAGCTAGGAGGATGGAAATGGAAAATGGGTCTTGCTATTTTTCTTTAGTTTTTTTCTGGGGTAGGTTGTAAATAAGTGCACATAGCGGCGTATGTATATATACACTTTATGTGAACGAGGTTGTACTATTAATGATGTTAAACGTATAGAGAGAATACATGGCCTTGGTAGAATGAAAATCGTACATGCTCTTCAAGTATCCATCCAAACAAAGCTCAAGCATTTCAAATGATGATGATGATGGTTCAAGTTGGATATAGATACATAGATGGTTGTTCAAAAGGAGGAGGAAAGACGTATAAAGAGGGCCATCGTTGTAATGGGAAATTGGAGACAATTCACACGAGAAAAGTAAAAAGACAAGCAGACTGCACCACGAGGATATGTGTAAAATAAGAAAAGATGTTCATAAAGTAGGACCTTGGGTCCTCTGCAATTTTTTTTTTTCAAGTCTGCAACAAACAAAACCATCAGTCAGTCAGTTTGCTACTTTTGTGTAACAAAAGAGAAAGGGAAAGTAAGAAACGAGGCGGAGGGAGGCGAGTGATGGTGGTGGTCAAATTATGTGTTTTCAAAATCCCATGACACAGTAAAACGGCACACATCAGCTAGATATAATGTACATGTATGCTATGTAAGATATACACGTCGTTACGTAGTTTGAGGTATAAGTAGCAATTATATTTCAGAATCTTAGATGATGATAAATCTTTGATTACCGTTGTAGCAATGTATAGGGGATGAACTGTTGTAAGGAAACATAGTAAAACGTAATTAAATTTTGCAACAAATTAATTACATGGAACTTGTAGGTTATCGTGATAATAAAATCACACTTGTCCACCTCAGATAGTGCGCTGTGGGTTCAGAATAAAACCTGTTTCTTGCCTTGTATTACTCAGGAAGACCTTTCGATTAAAACTATTGCGGTAGGTTATAAAAAGAACAGAATCTAATTTTCCAAACTCCGCCTTTGCGTAGGTGGATTAACGGATTTGGCTGAAAATTAATTGGTGGTTGATAAAAACCAGTTGCAGAAAAATGAGCTTAAAATTAGACTTTTCGCATAAGTAGGTAGCCAACCGCAGACTGAAAAGATATCCTTATAATAATACATGTAACCTGAAATAAAATTGACAAAATGCAGGTGGGATACCGTAAAGCTGTCGTGTTTGGGCTTTCTATTTTTACCATTTGCAATAAAATGGGACGAGGAGGAGCACTGCTGTATAGTTAAATTCATATTACCATAAACATAAATATATTAGCATTTAAAAATATAGCATTACCAGATGTATGAAATGCCTACGTTATATTACAGGATTTTGTGAAAAAAATATAAACAATATGTTGTATTGTCCAAAAATTGATTTTCTCAAAGTAAATGTTATAAAAACTCTACTACTTCTTGACCTATGGCATTTGATCTTGTGTGACTGATGTGACAGGCGAGAGAAAATCATTGCTCACAGTCGTCTTTCTTCCTTGTGACTTTTTCCAGCGTTATTGCAATTTTGAGGAGGATTCCTCCTGCTGTTTCTAGTACGATTTCGTCCTTTTTGCTCTCATTCTCTTTACGCCAGCTGTCCACAATAATATCGATGCATCTTTCCTCTCCCACCTATCTTGTCATATATTTTTTCTTCTCTATTTACCCACTCGTCTTTCTCTGATCTTTCTATTTTTTTCTCTCCAGATTGGATACATGCTTTGTGCACAAATGCACAGCTTGTCTGTCTGTGTCACAAGAAAGTTTTCTAGTCCGTCCTTGTGTCTTTCTGATGTAAGGTAAAAGAAGTATGTCACATAAACATATGTACTCATGTAAAATATAAAATGATCGAAAAAGTATTGATGTTTGTGAATACCTACATACAAAAATGTACGTTAAATCCCGAGAAAGTAGCACAAAGTAAAAAAAATTCCACAGAACCGGGTTTTATACTTTACGTTATTTTCCAGTCATGCAAATATCACATTTATGGTACATATAAAATAAAATGCATGACAAATGGCAGGAGAGAGGAAATGTGGGGTTTCAGAAGAGCGAAAGACTCTTGTGCAGATGGTAAAAATAAAAATAACTAAAAATACTTTCGCCTTCTGAAAATTGTTTTCCAGTGGTATATGTAATATGTACTCAAGTCAAAACATGGTAAATCCTTTGATTATCTTTACAGGTTGCATAATTTCCGCCATAGTGAAAGCGTGTAGTATGCCTGCTGAGTATGTGCAAAAGCGGAAAGATGTTGCTGAAATATAATACGTAACATTATCCTCCTCCCCACGGACTCGAGTATTATATAAATATAAACACTACTACACTACAGCTCCAATTTATGTGGAACATGAAAATAGTAAATGAGTTACTCTTATACATATGCTAAAAACTTTTCCCATCAAGGCAATGAAATCTTTAAATGCTCAGCCCTGCACCTGTCTTCAGAAAAATAATTACAGATAAAAAGTAAAAGCTCTACTTTCCTAAAGACCTACAATTACTCATACATGCATATATAAAAGCACTCATATATATATACACGCTTACTTACACAACAACATACTCAAATAAAGTTACTTTCTTGTTTCTCAACAGAAAACAAGGAAAACGCAAAAAAAATCTACATTGCAAAAACTTTTTGAAAAAGTAGCAAAAACTTTTACAAATATAAAGAGCATAACATATTATATCTACATATTATTCATACCTTTTTGTATGTATGTTAATATGAAATATAGACTCTACACATCTATTTCATCTACCCCCTACTTTTCTGCTAGATACATACCTATTTATTTTTTACACTTAATTTTAGGTATGTGGCAGCAGAGCACAAGGAAGTAAAATGATGGAAAAGCAGAGCTGAGGAAAGGGGCCCATTTAATTATTAAGTACCAGTGAGACTAGGCGTATTCCTCTGTACTTGCCCATTTTGCTCGTTCCGTCCTACGTCTGTTCATCACTCTACACTTTTACACTCTTCTGTCAACATGATTACATCGATTTTACTCTAAATTCACAGTTCACTCAAAAACAAGTATACTTGGACATATTTATATATGTATATAGTTGACCTTGTGCCTTTTAAATATATAGGTATACATTTTCTAAGCGACTATGCAGAATAATTCCAGGTTCCTTCTTTGCAGCCTTAAAACTGTTTTTTATTAAGAGTCGTCGTCAAGTGCAGATTGTAGAGCTGTGGTTAACAACAATCATGTGTTATATTTTTAGCTAACTCAAGCGACTATGCAGAATAATTCCAGGTTCCTTCTTTGCAGCCTTAAAACTGTTTTTTATTAAGAGTCGTCGTCAAGTGCAGATTGTAGAGCTGTGGTTAACAACAACCATGTGTTATATTTTTAGCTAACTATTATATTCATACATGCTACTATACTTCGAATTCTAGTAGGTAAATACATCAACCTTGCTTGATTCACATGAAAGAAAGCAAGCTTGTTGTTGTTCTCTATAGTATTTATACACATTTACACATTATATTGAAGTGAAATTAAACCCAAGAAATAGTTCGACACTATAAAAGCGTAGGTGTTTAGTGAGAAGTAGAACAAGTGTTTTCTGGATGAAATGTCCGAACAGGGACAGGATTAGTTGTTGTGTTATGTAAAGTTTTTATTTTTCTTTGTAAACCCTTTTTTACAGTCCCCAACTGGTCCATATAGATTTCCCATGAAATATCCATGTAGGTACATAAAAAACACATGAAAAACAAAATACGATATGGCGCGGCTATAATCGCGTTGTATTCTATAGGAACAAACGAAATGAATAAAATGCAAGGTTGAATGGAGTTTCATTAATAATACCCATCTAAAAAAAGCGTTCCCTTATGTAAATACATACTTGTCATGGTATAATAGTGATATGATATGTATATACTTACATAACATGTTGCTATATGTCTACTATTGTGGTTTGCCTCTTGTGTCTTGTCTGTCTACCTATGAAAGCTGTTGGTTTTACTAAAATGTGTTTTGATTCTCCTTTTCTGCAAAAATTCTTGTATCTTTTTTATGTGTACCACACCAAACCAGAAAGGAGAAGGGCAAGTCAACCAAGCCAACAACCCCAACTACTGGCGCAGTGTGTGTGTCAGTCTTTTTTTACTACATATTTCCAGCCTTATATAACCCCACGCTATAATATTACATTTTATATCCATCCAGTATTTTTTACTTTAATTCCTAATTTCACTTTCTCATCTAAAAAAGATTCTTATGTAGCGAGCATCGAGCATGGGCAAAAGATGAGAAAGGAGGATGTGCGCTACTACACGATATTTATGTATCTTGTTAGTTTTTTAGTTAGTTAAGCGGCTTTTCCTCGTATACATTTCACATTTCTTGCTTGTGTGGTGGTGTGTGTGTATTGAAAAAATATAGAGGGGTATATTCTATTATAAAACCGCGTGGGATTCAGGTGGCTTGCTTCTTTTCTTGTAAAACCGGTAAGTAAAGAGAACTGACTTGACTTTCTCTCTCTCTCTCTCATCCCAGCATTCTTCTCCCCGGTTTTCCCATAATATAGGAATTACACCATATTATTTCATATTATGCCTGTCTGTTATATGGTTTTACAAATGACTTCCAATATGATGGTATGTAAGGAGGTATACTATAATCATTCTTCCAAACAACCTAAAATGTATGTTTATAGCATAAATGTATTATGTTTATAATTTCTTACTTTAAGCTTCTTCCTCTCTCTCTCTAGGTTTGGTCTTAAAAGACTAACAACATTGTACCCTTTGGGAAACTTAAAGTTAAAGCTTTTTATTTACAAAACATACATGACGCACAAAGATTATACCTTTTGGAAACGAAATTCTTGCTTGGGGTTTAGTTGTTCCCAGAATTCGATCCTATTTACACCAAAAGTAGGTAGGCATGTATTAAGTAGCTTGAGTACATTTCAATCTGTTTAAACACTTTCATCATATATATAATATGCCGTTGTAGTATCTCCGTATCCCTTACTTTTAACTTGCATCTTTATTATTGAACTTCATTTATAATTTATATACACCAATAAATATAAAGACTTACGTGATCAAATGTTTTCATTTGCGCAAACTCGAGTATTTGTATTTTAAAACACTTCGTGTTATTTAAGCATATATACCTACATGCACCCAATATATTCATACCTAGTTTACTTTTTCAAATGGCTTATTGTAAATATCAGTGATTTTCATTTTAACGTACTGTGTTTAATGAAATAATGAGTAACTTTAATGTCACATATATTTTCCTTAAATATCAACCAATACTCAAACTTTAAATAGATCCTTTAAAAACAAAACTACGTCATCTGTCTGAGTTGAAATCGAAGTAGCGACAAAGAAAGGTGTTTTCCAGCACTATTTATTTATTATGTCCGACATTATGATTTATATTTGTGTGCAACGACGGGACGGGGGTCTACATTTCATGGTCAGGTCATCTGAGAGTGCACGATGCAAGTCTACAAAAATTTATTAAAGTTTCCCTCAAAATCGCATGCTTACAACAATACTTTTATATGGACTATGCATCAGCAAACAATAAAAAGATGCTTAACTGCATATTTGTTGACGAAAGGAAGGAAGAAAAGGTAAATGGATCGATATAAAAAAATATTGACAAAGAGCTTTCTCGGACTGAAGGTAGTATACACAGGGAGTAGACTGTCTTTACTACTACTACTATTCAATATAGTAACAAAATAACAATTCTTTGATCCAACTTGGGTTTGAACTTTTTTTCTGTTTTCTCAGCACATCATCATCAGCATGAGTTTCTTGTTCTCGTCTTTTTTGCTAGAAAATGCACCATGTTCTGTGTACAAAAGGCGTAGAGTTGTCTGATTCTATTGTAATACTTGTGAAAATCGGAGTACAGTATTATTGAACATATAATGATATACATTAGCTTTTTAAACTTACCTTTCACCATGAGATTCACTATATGATAGAGCTTGTAAGATACCTCCTTTTCTTTTTCTATTTGAATTACTCAATACATATAATAAAAAAGGGTCTGTGTACGTCACCCAGCTACTTACCATTACGGCCACTCACTCCGTCCGTCCACGACTCGCACACAACCTGCGTTGTTCAGTAATTATTATACAAGCTACGGACTACTTTCAGGTTTTTTGGGGTATGACTTGGAGTTCTCATGAGTTTCAAACATACCAAATTGTTAAGGGTAATAATTCATTTAAAATTCATTACATTTGAAAATGTCAGCCAAACATTTATCGCATATACCGTTAGTTTATTACAAGACAGGAGCTAAAATCGCCAAAGGTCGGGGCCCCAGGATATTTGCGTGATATTCACCTACAAGCGTTTAGTTCTGGATGAATATTAAACTAATTACTTAATTAGATACACGTAAGTAGATAGCGGTCCTTTATTGCAACGTAACAAAGATTTATTTATATTTGCGCTCATGTTCATGGGAGCATCTCAATTCACTTGTCGCTCGTCGTAAAAAACTCTCTTTTTCACATGGTGTATCCTAGTGCAGTAGTGATAGTAGCAGTGCTTCACATTTTATTGTCAGTTGTTGCGTAATCGTATCACACCACCACCACCATCAGTAGTAGCAACACAGCAGAAATAGAGTTATGGTAAATGAAGAGTGGATCGTCATCGTGTCGTTCTCGTCACCATCATTTGTACTACTGCTGCTGGTGGTGGTGTAATAAAAACTGAAGGGTGAATCCCATGAATCCACTAACAAAGATATCGAGTTTTTACTTGGATACATGCTACTACATTTTGTGTATAATGCATTTCGTATACAAAAAATTGCCGTACTACTACTTCTGCTGGTATATATAGGAGCAGATAGGAAAATAGACAGAGTGTTTTGTGTGCAGGGACAAGATAAATAGGACGAAGAGCTCTTGCTGTCACTCATTCACGCATTCTACTCAATCCAAGAACAATAATCAAACAAGGAATGTATTTGTTTTCATCTCCCCACTTGCCAAGTTTACATATCACGTACTTATGCTTACCTCTTACTCTCACTCAACTTCCTCTCTCTCTCTCTACACTATACATTATGTTTACCTCACAGTAAAATGATTTGATGAGGAAGGAAGGGTGGTGGTTGGCTTTGATGATGATCACGATGATGGGGACGATGACGGTTCCAGTTTAGAATGTAAAATGTGACGATCGAAGACGACAACGCAAGGTTTGTTTGGTGACGAAGAAGCGATTGATTGTTATACATTTTATTATTTTACAACAAGGCAGCGAATGTGATTTGAATTAGTAGGCGAGAGAGGGGTGCGAGAATTTTGAGTTGCCAGCAAGCAGAAAAAATTACTTTATGTTGTTATTATGGATGCATATAAAACGGCCTCCTCTGCATGCATATCTTTAGCCCAAATCTCTCTTGCATGGAGTATTATGATGTGATGAAGGTGGTGACGGTGTCGTGATGTGCAAGTCAAGTGAAGTAAATATAATGCACATTAGTTTAATAACAAAGGGTGATGGAAGGAGGGAAAAAAATAAAGAAACCGAATCCTGAAAGAGAAAGTGCCGCCACGCTTTCCCTCTTTTTTATCCTCCGCTGCTGCTTATTACACGTCTGCTTTTTTGAGAATGACTGGAGCACAATCCAATGTTATCCATAAAGTATTTTGTTACGTATTTAGATGTATTTTGAGCCGACGCAATTATATACCTTGTGGTTCTTGTAGTTTGTGCAGTATGCATAGTATGCACAGAGTAACTTCTCTCTCCTGGAGACATTAAGGAGAAAAACGAGGGGGAAAATTTACATGTTTCTTTTCAGTTGATTCGGTGTAAATGTGTGCAATTCAATTCAAAGTGTACCAAAGAGTGAGAGAGAGAGAGTGTTTGTGTCTCTGTCTTCGGTCTCTCTCTGTAAATTCTATGAAAAATGCACTATCACGTGATCAGCATCATCATCTATAAAACAAGTTGCACGCACACACAGCTACAGGCCAGTAGTAACATAAACTTACTTCAGCCAGTTTACAATCAATAAAAACTTTGTAGGTATATTATTTAAAGCATTCAAACGTGCTGAATCGTCAATCTGCATAATTTAAAAGTGTATTTAGGCAGTTACGAGCATTTTTTAAGGGAACAATATAATATGGTTAAACGCGGTGAATGAAATGAAACTTTGTTGGGAGGTATGTATATTATACGTTTAAAGGTTGCAACGTTTACATTTATGAATGACTCCCTATACCACCAACACGACAAAAAAAACGCACCACCTTCTATTCCACCACACACCGTCATCATCGATAGATTTGTGAATAAATTCCATGCATATAAATTCGTATAAAAAATGAAAGTGGTGATAACTACATGCACATGAGTATATATTGGAGAGCAAGTATGCTCTCATTCTTCTTGGCAAAGCGATACAATTTTTTTGTGAATAGATTCGTTAGATTTTCAACAGAGAGAGAGAGCATAAAATGGAATGAAAATTGGAAGTTTGTATGAAGGCAATGGAGCAAGTATAATGTAAACTGTGTAACGCATTTAAATCAAAATTGCATTCACTCACTCACTCTACATGCATCACACTCTCATACATACATACTTTATATATATATTTACATAGGTATGTACATTGTGTAGGTATATCTATTAGTATTACCATACGACTCTCACTTTTCTACTTTCTGCCTTCTCAATTCACACATTTCACACTTGCACCTATTCTCTAGCTTTTTATATTCTAAAATCTATATTTTCTCTCTCTCTCTCTCGTGCTTTCTTGCATGAATGCATGCAGCACGTTACATTTTTTGTACATTATTCTCGTTGGCGGCGGCAGCGGTAACAGCACCCTATTTCCTCTTCTTTTTTTCACCCGTCCCGTCGTCATTCTTATATTCCTGTTCCTTTTTACGAAAAAAAATTCTTACCTTTGCTAGTTCCTCTCTCTTCTTGTGACGACGAAGCAGTTTAATATATTGTACAGGTTTTGTCAAAACAGCCGAACCCTTTCTGCCGCCGTCATCTATACTCTCTACTTCCTTTACAATTCTCTACTTTCTTTTATACAATTTTCGACAACTTGATATTGGTGCCTATTTTATTATTTTTATTATTATCACTATTATTATTATTCACATTTATTGTCGTCATCGCCATCATCATCATCCTCTGCTGCGTTGACTTTTTTTTGTGTGTGGAGGAACCGTGAAGGCCAGTGAAAAGGCTTTTCTTCTTCTTTTTTTTCGTTATTGGGTGGCTTTGTGCATGCATAATATTTTGAATATTATTATTCTTATGAATGTTTGCAGGAAAATTAGGGGAAACGCTATATATGTAACAATACGAGCTATGAAGCATACTTGGAAAACCATATGCGAATAAATCGTTCTGCAGCTACTTCTGCAAGTACGCTTGGTGAGCATGTTATTCCAAACAAGTTTCCTTTTACTCCATCCAACAATGCGTACAATATACTTTCAACCATCTCTACTACATCAGCATCGTCGTCGTCATCATCATCATCATTATCATCATTGCATTTGATATGGAATGAAAAAGGAAGAAAAAAAGTTCAAAATCTACCAGCAGCATAGCAGCAGCAGCAGCAGCAGCAAGTGAAAGGCTTGTCGTTATATTTTGCTGTTGTTGATGATGTGGCTGCTGATATGAATCGCTTTTTTTGTGCATGTGTAACCCACCATCATACCGGGAGAGCGAGTAAGTAGCATAATATATAATCTGATGAATGCATTATACTCTAATAAGTATTGTGGTGTTTCATGTCAACTTTCACTTGCTTCTTTCTCATCTGGGACGTTAGACATACATTCATAATATATGCATATAGCAAGTTAGCTAGACAGAGTATAAATGCCTACATATTATAGCGAGGTGATTGTTGTATGGAGTATGGAGTTGATGTTTTGCGGTTGGTGGTGTTTTCCGCATATAATACACCACACCATCCTAAAAAAATTATGTTGTATACTGGGGATTTTTGTTATTGCAGCGCAGCGCTTACCGTGTAATATACATATGATGGTGGTAGTGGTTGGTGTATTATGTGTACTACTACCGACGGACGACTAGTAAATGAGATGACTTATGTATAATGATATGCAAGAGTTAAAATGTGAAGACAGGAGTGAGTTAGTGCAAAATAACATATTTTCGTTATGTTGGATATTTCAATGAAGACATAATAATATTCAAAATATACAGCCTTGTTTTTATCAAAAGTATATACTTTTGAGTCAGACATGGAAATGGAGAGAAATGGTAGAAAAAAAGTTAATACAGGAAAGAGCCTGGAGAGATATGAGTGTTCACGCGGTAATGAACATAGCGTTTTACACGTTTTTTTTGCGATAGTAGGAATAAGAAAGTGAAAGTTGAGAGCATGTACCTACGCACGTGTACTTAAAGAGCCTGTAGAGATATGAGTGTTCACGCGGTAATGAACATAGCGTTTTACACGTTTTTTTGCGATAGTAGGAATAAGAAAGTGAAAGTTGAGAGCATGTACCTACGCACGTGTACTTCATATGTGACAAGGGCTATTAGGCGTGCAATTCACTGAAATGAGCTCATTGGTTAACAGGATGAAAGCTTCGTGGAATTGTGGTTTTTCTTGTGTATAAAGTGGCCACAACATAACAACATGAATAAAACGAAATAACAATAATAGATTCATTTCGTTAATTTATTGCTGGAAATAATTTTATTCCACGAAAATATTCCTGATTTTTGGGAGCATTGTTGACGTTGAAGGGTCCTATGAAAGTCTTTATTCTCGCTTAAAATTAAGTCCCCTTGAAAAATTAGAAAGTTGAAATATGTATACACCAAAAAACACTTGTGCATATCATAATGCACGTTAAACTTCGTAAATGTGTTCTCCCTCGTTGTTTCCTTTAAAAAACTTTTACGAGACCGGGAAACTATTTTTTTTAAATATACATATTCATATTTTTTTATATTCATATTTTTATATACTAAAGCGGTTGACATATTATGCATTATTATTATGATTCAAGTGGTTTTATAAGTTATAATAGCTTAAGAGCTTTCTCATGCTTTGGTATCAGAATCAGAGAGTGAAATCAAGTTAATGGCAGCAGCAGCAACAGCATAGCAATACGATCTCACCACTTTTTTTATCCTCTCTCACTTTAATAATGATACTTACTTACTATTTTCTTTTTTGTTTCGTGTTCACTCTGTGTGTACTGCTGTTTGTATATTCATTTCTTTCCACGCTTTCTTTCCTGGGTGCACGAGCGTTGACCGTGGAGAGTGGTTGGTGGAGTGCACTGAGCTCGTAAAATGATTCATGGTAGTTTTCTAACATGATGATAGACTCTGGGAGAGTGGCACATAAAAAGTTGAAACAACTTGATATTTTATTTGAATAAAAATGCATGCAAGCATGCATTATAATAATAAAATATAAAACTTATGCGGGCGTCAGAGGCATGAGTGGTGTAAGTGAGTATGCCTAGTTAAGTTCCTGTTTAGTAATTTCCCAGTTGATTGTTGTGTGGTTCTCTGTTTTGATAGATATAAATATTTTACACCAAAAAACAGTAAACATTCTTTCATTTTTTAACCAGCTTACTTTCTTTGTTGTTGAGTGTGATGATGATAGTGTGGTGTATGATGACTGCTCACATTTCTTTTCTCGTCCACTAATAAATATGTGATTGAAGTGGATAGAGAGCTCCACCATTGCTCCCATTGCGTTTTGAGCTGGCGAGAATTTTAGATTGTGTACTTTTTGATATGAAAATAGTAACCACACAGATTTTAATAAGCCAGTTTACTATATACTTGCATTATACTGTATGTACGGCCCCATTCCTTATTTATGTATGTATAATGTAGCCGTATTCTAGTTTACTGCATGTTATGCTGTATACTGCCTAAAATTTGCCTTCGCCTCCAGAACCACCACCACCACTTATTTTGCTAGTAGCTCCCTTCACTTTCAATTTTTTCCAGACTGCCGGTGGTGGTTGTTGCTGTTTTTCTCTGTATTGAAATTACGTGCGGAAAGTAGGCAAAACAGTTTTTACACAACNGTTGCTGTTTTTCTCTGTATTGAAATTACGTGCGGAAAGTAGGCAAAACAGTTTTTTCACAACCCCCATGTTTATTTTCATTGTGTGTGCATGCAAATGAATATCTCTATTACTCCTGTGACTCTAACGATTTACTTTTGCATATTGTGTACATATGCCCAACTAAATATATATTTTTGACAGACTTTCTTGTATACGTAAAATACGTATTATTAGTAATTTGCGTACACATGGAAGTATACCTATGTGTATGTGCACTGTGCACATGTGTGTATCGCAAACACATGCATATATTTACACTTGATGAAGAAATAAAAAGAGAAAATAATATAATAGAAATGTATATATGTTGTATACACAACTTTAACTCTACTACACCCTCATCAATATCGATATATATAATCATGGTTCGCAAAGTATAAGCACAATTATTACAGTCACCATCACATACACACACATGCAGGCAGGCAGGCAACCAGGCGCACACACATACTTCATATATTTTTTTGAGCTTGTAAAGAAAATAAGCAAGTTTCCTTGTGGGACGTAACAACTTTGATGTCTTAATTTTCCTTTTCTGTGTACACTAATGGTGCACATTGAGTGATATTTCTCTTTGTTTGGTTATATATGTGCTCTATATTGAATATATATGTTCATAAATATTTCTTTATTTTTTTACTACAAAGCTGGTTTTGTGTGTGTTGTGTTGTTTTCCCCGTTTGATTACTCACTTTTTACAATTTTTTAGGCCCTTTTAAAAACAAAAACTACTTTGCATGGTTTTTTTTTGAAGGAATCTCTCTATCACGCTTTGTTATTTCCTTGTCGAAATAACAACATGGAAAATACTTTCACTTGAAAAAAGTAAAAAGAGAAAAGACAAAGAGAGTCAAACATTTCTCGACCATCGTCAACATCATCATCATCACTACCACCACCGTCATTATGAATGTGTTTACTAATGTGTAGTCTTTACATACTTTGTTTGCGAGTTGCATGCATGGGGAAAAAAATCATGAGAGGGGAACTTGTGTTGTGTTGTGCATTATAACAACCAGGAATAAAAGAAAAAGTAAGAAATACGCCTCCTCCTTCACTCGTTTACTCCTTCCCTTTTGCGGTTTCCTTTCTTTTTTTCTTCCTCTCTCTCTAGTGCCTTGTTACCGATTTTAATGTTTTTACTTTTTTTTGCTTTTCCCTTCAACAGAAAAGCCTCTGTCTGGACCTAGGGCAGCAGCATAGCCCAGTATAGTAAATAGTAATAATGTTTTAAAAGCAGAAAAGCATTCCGCCGCAGCATATTGAGTTATTAACAGCAACGCACGGCATATGTAATAAGTATTAAAACGAAAAGAGCTTATAATGCAATTTTGACATGTTGCCCTTTTTCATTCCATCATCAACACGAGGGAAAACAGGAAAAAGGGAAAGGAATAGATTTTTTGTGGTTTTCCAAGTTGCGTTGTTGCAGTGTGGCATATGGGCATGTCCTGTCCACCACACCACACAACATTATTACCACTTACATACATACGTGTACGTATACCAATTTGCGCATTTTACTTTTCTGGCATTTTCACTTGAACTTTTCTGTGCATATTTCCCTAATCTTTAAGGTGGACTGATTTTTTATTATTATATTACGTTACGGGTTGATTAGATTGCGACTAAAAGGGTTTGGGTCGTAACCGCTCTCTTTCATTATTTTATGTATTTCACCTTCCAGACAAAAAGTCTCCATCATCATCATCATCATTGCAATCCCACAATCCATTCATTCAACTCGTAGCACTTATTTTTATTTCAGTTTAACTCACAATCAGCAACTCAGTTACTTGTAAAATATTTCATGTGACTGCGGTTATGTAAATATGCTGTTTTATTAATGTGCACGTTTTTCAAACATTTCCTTACATTTTTTTTCAAATGCACTTTTCAACTTTTCATGTTGTTGTTGTTGTTGCCATTTTCTCTCTAGGGTTCGCTTGATTGCTTGACCGGAAATGCTACTTTAAATAAGTTATTTAAGAAATAATATTATTATTCATGTTTATGAAATGAGGAACGCAATTTGAATTTTCTTTAAATATGCAAAAATAATAGCTCTAAATTGGTTCACGTCATAAGAAATACACATGGAGAGTACTATCTTGATAAAGACTTGTGGCTTGCATTTAAAATTACTTTTTATTTTTTGTAAAGTGGTAGGTAGGTAATATAATATGGTCTTTCTACAACAACATATTATATTAGTGAATATATTGATGTGTCGAATTGAAGTGTTTGCCATGCATGTCCGTTATGCTGCTGTACGTAATGTACTTAAGGAAAACTATTTGGCTTCATGGGCATATTTAATATGAGAATTTGACATGCTTATTGCCCATCACCACTCAACACCACCACCACCTTGTACAAAACCTGTCAAAACTAAT
>JAITYZ010001685.1:0-11750 GCA_027744595.1 Paronellides praefectus | reverse complement strand
ATAAAATGAGCAGAAATGCTCAAATGACCTTTAATTAGCAAGAGTTGAATTAAAATTAGGTGAGATTTGTAGTTTGGATTTGGGTAGTTACAGTCGGTCGGTGTTATACTCTTTTTGCCTGAATTATTTTTGGTACAATAATAACTGATTGTTATGAATGAATACGTCACTCATTCAAGCATATACTTTTTTTATTCTCTAGCTTCAAGTCATCCAAGCAGAGCGTATAAACCTGTTGTTACACTGTCAAGTTGCTTTATATAACATCACATTATATCAAAATGGGTGTAGTAATCGCATCACAATCAGTTATTCTTGTATAATAATAATCATATTTTAGAATGGAGATTCAGTTAACAGCAGAGCATGTTTCTGACGTCATCAACTTTAAACAATCTAATCATAGTCGTAGGTACTTTATGGGTTGTCGTCGTGCGTACATCTACATACATATTTGTACCTGTTCACTCACAGTAAATTAATATGTGATAACAAAATAACATCAAAGAAAATTAGTTTTAATCAAAGTAAGATGAGATGTAGTTGACCCCATGCAACCCAAAAAGAGTCCTTCAGAAGGACGGTAAAGGTCAGTCCCACATTTATTATTTCAGTCACGTCCACGCCGCAGTCAACAGAGACGTACCAAGAACCATAATATCGTGTTCCAAGTTCCAACAAAAGTAATAGCCCTTTTTATATTAATAATATGACCACAAAATATACATGACCATTGTTATGCGATTTGCAATAAATAAAAATGGGCATAATTGGAACATTTTGGAATCAATAATCAAGTCATATCCTGTTTGAGTTTTGTAGAGTTGACCTTCATTACCACCGTATTTTTTTCTGTAATGCAGTGGTCTTACGTATTATGCTTCATAAAAAAACCACTCTTTGCAGTTTGCATCGGAAACAATCATTATTTCTCGCGTACTCTTTCACATATAAAAGCATATATACTACTTCTACTCTGCCAATCAGAAAGCAAACATTTTTTACATCCTCAAGACATTTACCTTATTTTCAAGGATCCATCAATTATTATTACAACAGCAACAATAAAACGATTATTAAAGCAGTAGTCGTACTAACGATTATTAGTTCAATTCCTGCTTCTCCAGCTGGTTCAACTTTGACAGCCTCTTGTCTGTCTACAACACATATAAAACTTGCTTCACTCAGCAGAAATCACAACAACAACGTGAAGGTATATACACACAACACTAAAAATTTATTAGCGTACAATTTAGTAGATATTTTGACGAGATTGCGAACACCACCGCTGTTCTCAAAAATCATGTAATAATTTCGTTGCCCTTGAGCATCTTCTTCTCCGCTGTGTGTGCCGTGTGACTCTCTTGCGCAGCAGCAGCAATGTTACAATTTTTACATTCCGAAGCACTCAACAATTCAACTGCGTACGTGTGTTGTGCATCATTATTCCTTTAAACTGATTATTTTGGTGCTCCTCTCTTTCCTGTAGCACACCACCAAATCAACTAAACGAACAAAGTAGTAAAGGTAACAAAACTTTGTAGGAATTTACATGATCATCATGAAATATCCACTCCACTAGATTGTGTCTTCTCTCTACGTCTTCTCTCTTCCAAGTTCAATGTCATCCACACCACAAAACACACAAAAATGTCAATGACGATCAGGATGATTATGCGAACGTTGGTAATAGGTGCAGTTATGATTATTGCACACGGTTAATAGACATGCATTTTTTTACATGTATACATCAAAGTACATAGTACTAATAGCAGCTTAATGGTTCATATAATTTGCCTACTGGCATAAATTATTATCAGTAATTTCAAAACTTTCAAAAGACTAATTCACAAAAGTGTACAAAAAAAGAAGCGCGCAGTAATGATCCCTTTATTTTGAATACTGTCGATATAATATGTCGTGGTCATTTAAAAAAAAAATTTTCACATGCACATAAGGGAACTATTTTAATTTGAATATTGAATGAAGAAGAAATCGACCAAAAATATGTAGGTAGAGTATGTAATCAATTGCAGATGACGCCGCTTTGTTGTTATCATTACTTGTATAATCTTTTCAGCAAACTACACACGACTGTCACTTAATGTATTCTTCAATAATAATATCCAACAATTTTGTTTGTATTGTGCCAACACTGTTATCTCATCATTACTTTTATAATAATAATATTGCTTTATGAGCGTTATACAACAAAACTATGAATTTCCGTTTTTTCTTTTAGGATGTTGTGTATTATTGAGTCACTTTGGGATTGATGATCTCTCTCCTCCAAAATTCAAGAAGATGAAAGAGAAGCGAGTTTTCTACAAGAGGTTTGTATGTTTCGCCGTTGTTGTTGTGTTAGATTGTATGTATGTGCGCACACAAGGGTGAGCGCTGAATGAGTGGATAACGTCTCTCTACTAATTACTTATTCATGAAATCTCTTTTTTAGGTAGTTAGCTTGGCCTGCTACTTGCTGGGCAAGACAGGAAAAAAATATGCAGATGTTGATGAAACCAGCACAGCAACAAGTATGGTCTCTCTGGTCAATTTACTTTTTCTCTTTAATGTTTAACAATACCTGTATACCTATCATACTAGTTACTCTTTAAGGTAAAGAAACACTTTTAGGTATTGTGTGTGTGTGTGTGGAAAATTCAATATTGGCAAGCCACAACACACAAGCGTTTAGAGAGATGGATGATACAATGACCAGCTAGATCACACAAGACCACTTCTACTATCATCATCATCGCCAGCACCAACATCGCAAGTCAACAACAAAAATGCAACAGTCAAGTCAAGATCCTCTCTCTCTGCTCTGTGAACAAAGCATAATATATAGATATTCTTCTGCACTCAACCAACAAGTTTGACTGTTTAACTCCTTCGTACTTATATCCAACACAACTACCATACCTATTACTTATGCTATATTATGGTGGACTATGAACATGCATCTTATTCTTTTTTGGCTGTTGTTTGTGCGTGCATACAATGTAATTTAACAAGTTATTCTTTCATTAAATAAGTTAAAGATGAATCCCCTCTGCTATATAACCAGTAATTCTAGTGTTCTTTCTCCTCGTCTCTCCTCTTTCTTTACTCCTCTCTCGCCTTGCTTAAAAAGACTGGTGTTTTTTAAAAGTGTTTTGATGATGATAATAATCATGGCAAAAGATGTTCATTTGAATTTGAATTTACACAGACAACAGCAGACACCAAAACACTCACGCACACAAACACAAAAACTTTGAAACATTCTCCGTCCATATTTTTGTACTTTGCATGTAAATAACAGCAAAAATTACATTTTATAGTATAGTTGTTCATCTATTAAAAATGATTATGAAGAAAAATTCATACATAATATATGTATATACAATTTGAGGTAGATGGTCTGTGTGGACCAAGGACTATACTGTGAGACATAATATCCGGTGTCGTGTGCTTTTTAACGTGCACACATCAGACAAAAAATGCACGCAAAATTGAAACGGTGATGATCACCATAATATTATTAATGTCTATAAACTTCTTGTTTCTTGATCCACTACTACAACAAGAGAGGAGTATACAAGATATAGAACAAGAGATGCATCATGCATCTCAAAGTTCCTGATCGTTCGTTGATACATATAATAATATAAAAAACAACTCGTATTACTATTATGAGTCGCCGTGTTCTTAGTCCATACTCTTGTTTCAATGATGAATACCTCTAGGCGAATTATCATCAATACCTGCTCATTCAAGTTCCTTTTGATAACTTGAAAAGCTTGTTGCAATAATACTAGAGCAGCCTCATATCATCTCTTGTATCATGTTATCATCATCGTCATCGGCTATGAAATGCATACATAATCCATCCATAATAGGTACTTACATATAAGCTCAGGTTTGTTCGACATGACTTGGATGAATAGATAGTTGTTTTCTGAAGAAGTTGCAGTAGTAGTTTTTCCTTCCTCTCTGTACAAAATGGCCACAAAACTTAATGACAAACAGATATTTATAATAATAGTGGAATGTGATTACCTGTCTGAGTTATATATGTATCTATAATATATCTTTGGGTGTAGGTGCGTGTATTATTATGTTGGACTCGAAGAGTTCATCACAAGTAGCAAAAGTATGTGATCTGCTGCAGTCATAATGTATTATATTACTTTAATATACAGGTATACACATTGTGGATTGCTGTGTGAGAGTCTTTGGTGCTTTGGAATCTGGAATGCCAAGCATGTCTTTATTCAGTAGTAGTTTTTTCCTTCCTCTCTGTACAAAATGGCCACAAAACTTAATGACAAACAGATATTTATAATAATAGTGGAATGTGATTACCTGTCTGAGTTATGTATCTATAATATATCTTTGGGTGTATTTAGGTGCGTGTATTATTATGTTGGACTCGAAGAGTTCATCAAAAGTAGCAAAAGTATGTGATCTGCTGCATAATGTATTATATTACTTTAATATACAGGTATACACATTGTGGATTGCTGTGTGAGAGTCTTTGGTGCTTTGGAATCTGGAATGCCAAGTATGTCTTTATAAAATGATACGTTTGAGTTTGTTTTGGGCTCATTGTTCGCCTTGGGAGCACCATTATGTTGTGTTTAGTCTCTGTCAATCCATAACTACATTATGTTATGTGTAATATGTAAAAGAATGGGAATATAGGTACACAGCTTTGATTTTTAAAAGCTGCTCGAGGAGTTTTAGCAAAAACTTTTCCTCGTGTTTATCCTTCCTCCCTTCCTCATCGGAACAAAATATAACATTTCTAGTTTATAATGCACATGATCCAAGTTGCATAAATTTTTACAAACTACATGATAATGAATGATACTATATGCATGTATTTTTATACATATAGAAAGGTCGAATGATGCAGAAGGAATAACAATGACAAAAGAGGAGAAAAATAAAAGTGATTCTGATGAGTTGAGCACGATGTTATGTGGATAACTTCAACTCATTTGTAAATAGCTATATATTTTTTAACATCTTGATACTCGATATACAGAAGAAAGGGTGGATTTACAATATACTTCCGCAAAAATCTTATCTCATGCATAAATTAANTGTAAATAGCTATATATTTTTTAACATCTTGATACTCGATATACAGAAGAAAGGGTGGATTTACAATATACTTCCGCAAAAATCTTATCTCATGCATAAATTAAATAAATATGTGATGAATTTCAAAGATGAGCCTTTTCCTTTCTAAATTGTTTTACAAAACGGTATTATACACTTGTAAGATATACGCAATTAATTAGAATCCATTTTTTATCTTTCATAAGTATCAAAAAGTTATTATCATGCATTTACACACAAATAGAGAATTTTAAGTACTCACGTTTTTTATGCCTATAAAAATGTGAAAGGAATCAGACACCTGTTAGTACAGTTTGAAAAAAATAAATAGATTTTAAATAAAAAGGAATGATAACTAACTGGATCAAAGTAAATAAAAATTGCAAGTTTTTCTTTAATTTGAAAGGAGACTTGGAAGAGCGCACCTCGCGATCTGTTCATTTTTTTACAGGTAGTTTTTTTGGTGGCTTGGTGGTGAGGTGAGCAGATATACATATAGTTATAGGCTATTCCGTCGTCACGGAATGTAATTTTTATTATAGGCTAGCGTGTTACGGATGAGATGTATGTTAGGAAGTGTCTGTGTATTAAAATAAAATGAAAAAAAAATCTTGCCAAAAAAATAACTCTTTGCTCAAATACAGATAATACCCGTACCTATTTTTTTATGTTTACTATTAGTTACCTATTTAATTTGCCTACCACACTATCACAAAGATGCCAATGTTGTTGTTTGGGTTTTTGTGTATGTCATGCCATATACACAAGTTAGTTAAGATATCTTATTATCAGGAAATGATCTACAGCAGCAAGTCAAGAGTCAAGTCAGTTTTGTTTTTGTTTCATTTTTAATAAGCCATTCATGATAATATATATTTTTTATATCCTATTTTGGTATGCAGACTATTACACCAGCAGCAGCAGTAGGATTTATTTATAATAATAATTTTCGTTTAAGTTCCTTGTTTACAGTGGTTGAAATCTCTTCCGAGTTAAAAACAAACATTAATGCTAGATGGGTTTTTATTACGTTTTTTTTCCATCTTAACGCTCTGTCAGCGTCTTTTGGTATAATATTTGGGTGTTTTATATAGTCAGCTACTTTACTTGTAGGTACAAAATCCACATTTTTGTGTGTCTACACAGAGTATATAATAAAATAGTATTTATAAAAAAATACTGACAGATAGATGGGCTTGTTTACCTACTTTGTAGTTGGCACAATACAATCACTTGAATTCCGTTTTTTACTTGTTTAGCCCAAATAAGTGCTTAATCCCACTACTACTGCGCACTGACAGTAATTATGATTGAATTATGATTTCGTGATGTTTAAGTTTGAAAAAAGTTTAAGTATTTATTTATTTTTTGTATAATAACTCATCAATTTGTGAAGGATGAAAATATATTTTTGAAATCTTTAAACGAAAAAAATAAAGTCGTCAAGTGGAAAATAATATCTGCTCTGTGTAGTTTTGTTGCACCACCAAAGGAAAATAAAAAAAATTGGATATGGACAAATACGCAGCTTATCAAAACAACCAGCGTCATATATATTCACGCTTGATGTTATCAAACTAAATACTTTATTGCGTGCATGTCTAAAACATGTAAAAAATGAAGGAATGTATAATAACATTATTATCTTATATTGCGGCAAAATTATCTGTACTCAATTAAAATTTATGAGAATTTAAAGCGACTTAACAGAGTTGTGAACTGCATATTATTTTTATGACATTTTTTTACAAAAAGGTTTCTTGAAAGAATTATTATTGCTCTAAAATATTTCTGGGCGTTTCAACTAAATTCTTTTTATAAAACTAAACAGAAATTTTATACAATTTCGCGTTGATGACAAACGAGAATATAACGTTTTAACGTTTATTTTATAGATATAAAATGTGTGTCAACATAAACTGCGTTAATAATAATAAAAAGTTGTGGTACGTGTTAACTTTCGAGCCTACTCTTTAAGGTGGGATGTCATTCCAAATGATAAAAAACCATCCTCATTTATATCCAACGTCAAAAGTACAATTTCCCAATTTTATTTACTTTTTTTCCGTCAGGTATGAAAATTCGCCTAAGGATTTTCTTAAAGATAAAAATGTACAGAACACTGTTTTATATGTTTGTAATTTCTGTTTGTAAGCAAACACCATGTACCGTATATTATGTCTACTCCCCCAGACAAGAAATCAGATATTATGTTACGTAAATCGCAGCAAATAAGGAAATGATATCTGTGAGAAGTGTGAAAAACGTGTTTTTATGACATCTTCAAAAAGATACTACATCATAATGGCGGTGTTGCAATAATGTATGATTGTTTACGAAATATATATTTTCAGGTAAAAAAAAAGAAGACAATTTCAATTTAACTTAATCAAATGATAAACAGCATACGTGTAATGTACATACTATGAGGAATTTTATGATAGATATTTTGTAGCTATTCTTTTGAACGTCTAATTAATTTCTTTTATATCAGTCGGTGGTCGGTACTTTCTGAGATGGTATATTGCAAGTTAGGTATATGAATGTATAGCATGTCTTCAGATTTCGTATTCATCTAGAGTTACATGTTGTTAAGATTTGAGATGAAAATCTTTTTTCTCATAATTTCAAAGGGAATAAGATTTCTCAGTGATGATGAGCTCATGTTGTCATTACAAACGTAGTATATACATTACAATTAATGAAATTGCTGGCAGGGATAAAAAACACTACACAATAACGCACGTATTTTGGAATAAGGACATACATAATATTATAAGGAATGGTGTAGATACAATATGAGTATATTTATTTATGTAAGTATATTTAGAGGTAAGATATATATAATACTGTCTCATTCATTGCAAGAGTCGTTTGGTAATCTCATGTCTCCAGGATGTCTTGGTCCTGATACTTTTTTCGCAAGGAATTCCAAAAGGCTAAACTTTAAAAAATACGCGTATATTTTAATACATTTCATACAAGTCCCACACATATGAGAAATGAGAACCTGTAATGGATTTTGATGAAAAAATCACAAGCTTTTGTGTGTAGGCGTAATTTCATGTAAGCCGTGTTTAAACTCATTAAATTACATAAAAGTAGTACAAAAAATTGTTAACAAGATGTTGAAATTGCAACTTATTTGAAGCATGCTTTTGTAACATACCATCGTGTTTTCAATCTAAATTAGCATTTGTGATGTGATAAATAAATCAGCACTTTCTCTGCTATATACTTTACATGGTAACGCCGTGACTCTGGACATCATATGAACAAAGTTGTCATTTTCGACCCTAAAAGTCACCATGGCAAAATATGATCTTGCCAAAGGGTTAGCGATCATCATTTTCAATACGCTCTCATTTACTACGTATATAAGTATAGACTCTTGGGTTTCCTTTGCTAAAACAAGGATAAAATAATAAGTCCGCCTGTGGTGTGATTCTTCGTATTAGAATTGCGTGCCTATATTTATACCTTTGCTGTACCAAGGCCAACATTGTAATATCACTGTACTAAATCAGAACCATTACCATACCCGCGTTTTAGGAAAACGACTTGTGACGTGACTTACCGCTTTCAATTTGCGTTTTGCGTTCAATTGAAAGGTGTTGGCTTCTGTTCTTTTTGCAAACCTTTTTTGAGCTTCGGGTTTAAGTATACTCGCGAGCTTGTTGTACATCATCTTCAGATTACATCAGATAACAGAGGCTCTGTTACAGAGCATTATCTATCATATCATACATGCAATGGAAAAAAAGCACATGTAGTTCTCTTTAAATCGATTCTTCTTTTATTTATACAATTCTCTCGTGCAAGGATGCGTACAAAAAGGAATGAAAGTACACTTTTTTTAATCAAATTGGGTAACAATGCAAAAAAATATTTAAAAACTATATCCGGCTTGCGAGTGGGCTTGGAAAAAATCCAACTATTCATTTTGTTTACCTTCTTGTCTTTTTATCTTGTCTCTTTTCCCGTTTGTACAAACAACAAGGAAAAATATTCCAACCCCTCACACCTGAAAGAAGCACACTTATGGCTTTTGTTCTCTACGCCATAATTCATTGCTGCTTATATCACATCAGCCTTATATTTTCAGCTCAAAAGTAGCATTGTCATACTGCATGTCGCACGTTCATTTTGTCTTCTTGGGTAGGATAAAAAAATGTAGTCTTGTTTATCAAATTGACACTCGCAAAGACGTGTATAGTAGTATCCATTCTCGCCGCCCATTCACTAATAGGATTATACTTTCTGAATTTACCTTTTCGACTTAGTGTCATTCACGAAACTGTACAAATGTCTTTCCACCTTCACGTATTTTTGTATGATAAAATAGTATTATATAAAAAATAACCGTAGTCAGACGGGTGGTGCAGTTTCTAGCGTCAATCTTTACACTCCCACGACCATCCTCAATACAATGCGATCAAAGACAAACACTACTTTTTCTGTCGCCAACACCCAATTTTTTTTTTGTTATAAAATCGCTACGTGTTCCTTTAAATCCTTTTTATTCTTCAACATTGTTTTCCAGGTGTTTTCTCCGTTTTTCGTTTTTCGTCCTTCTAAATTTTGTATTAGGAAAAATGGCTGACAGGAGGGGGGGGGGCATCCAAGTTTACAACAAAAACAGTATGCGGTACCCATAAAATTTGTTTTAGAAAAAATGGAAGGACAAGAAATGAGGAAAAATGGATGTTGGGTTTTGTTCTCATAACTTCGTTAAAAGTTTTTGAGAAAGTAATGCACACACAGAGACATTACCATTTACCGTAAAAAATAGTACAGCAGAAGAAGAGAAACAGAATAGCGGAACATGTTTTAGAATTCATAAAAACATTACATATTTATGAAAATACTAAAAAGTATCTCCATCCTGCATCCACCACCACCACCAACTTATTACATTCTCAAAAAAGGTTCCACAACATCCACACAGCACAAAATACATTTTCTCTCCTGCTATGTCTCTCTTTCTCTCTGTACATATTTGTTTTAGTGCAGTGTACCGTATAAGTTGAACATGGGAAAAAATCTATCTTGTCTTGTGTCTTTGAAATATGTAGCAAACCACTACCTATCTTTTTGCCTTATTGCAAAACTGCCATTATTATTCCTTGTTGGAATAATGGTTCGTTTTTTCAACAACACATCATGTTGAATTTTACTTCACTTTGTATTAAGTGACGCCGGTGGTGATGGTGAAGGAAGCGGTTTCCTTACAGCCTTACGTGGATTGTATGTTGCAACAAAGCAAAAAGTATGCATATATAGCTGTGTGTAGAAAACGGAAGAGTGTGCATATAAATGCAAAAACACTTTCATGTATGTTACAATCATAATCATAATCAAAACTCACTACATTATGCAAATATGTCAACTCATAAGTTATATAACCATGCAAATAGAACAAAGCTAGAAAAGGGAAGGAAAATTGCTCCTTGTCGTTTTGAAGCACACTTTTGTTTATGTATGTCGCTGAACCGGTTGACAAATCATTCCAGGAACTACTTTTTTGTTACCAAATTGGGTTGAACAAGTAGGAGGAGTAAAAATTTAAGTGAATATTATGCAAAGTGACTATATCCTTCTCATTCTTGTCATCATCTCATTTTATTAATATAGTTTACGCGTACAACCTCCAATATAAAAAAGCATAGAAAGTGAAAGTAAAATGTTTTTTTTTATTATAAACAAATAGGGTGAAAATATTAAAAGTTGTAGTTGGTCTTGTTACATTGAATAATGGTGAAAGACGAAGACACACTCCTATACATAATATAATTTTGTAGGCTCATGTACAAACTCCATTTATTATGCTGTTCTTTGGACCATGTTCTTGTTTACTTTTACCTGGAAAACTGGATCATGCGTTGTTGCTGCTGTTGTGTGCTTTATTTGATAAAAAATAAATCCAAGTAAAAAAGAAGCAAGGAAAGGGGAGGGGTAAAGTAGCATTATTATTGTGAAAAGTGAAAGCATCTTTCGCTTGCAAAAATCTGTATGACAGACACATTCTCAGTCCATAATTTTTGCCACATTATATCCTTTTTCCAACTGCAGAAAAAACGGTAGCATTAGGTATTATATATGAGTTTTTATGAGCCGCTCTGTTTTTCCGCTCCTTCCGTTCCTTCATCCATTTATGCAATTTCCTTCTTCTGCTATGCACGTTGTCTCGTCTGTCGTTACTACTGTAGTATCGTGTGTGTGATTTTGATATTACTATTGCTGCTTATATGCATCACAAACATGTAATGTATATGAAAAGAAAGCACAGCTGCAGCCACATTATAATAAAACAGCTACTTTTTGCCACCATCAGTTGCCCAAATATTTTCACATTATATTTCTCTCGATGGTACATGGATTCTATCTCTGCTTTCATTTCTCAAGGATAAATATTATGAGAAAGAGGGAGCAATACTGCTTGACTGGTGAGGTGAATAGGTATATGTGCATCCTCGATGCAAAAGCCGGCACCGCAGACATATCAAAATCAGAACGGAGCAAAAAGGAGAGGTGGTAATAATGTTATTCGCTATCATTACACATCTATATGTTTTGGGTATGAACACAATGAAGATTTACTGATTATAAGGAGTTTCCCTTGGACATCTCTTCTTTCAGAA
>JAITYZ010001684.1:0-17450 GCA_027744595.1 Paronellides praefectus | reverse complement strand
TCAAAACAAGGCACAAAAGAATCTTCATCTCCTTGAATCTGATCAAAAACCACCCCAAATATCCCCATAACATGATCCTTAACCACCCTCAACTTTTGATTAACAATCATATTCGAATCATTCGGACTCGGAAACAAATGCAGCGGAGGTACCAACAAATTATCAACCACAGGACTTTCAGCCACTTGTTCTTCCTCCACAACTTGAACCGCCCTCAACCTTTTCTTCCTCCTCGGCTGCCTCTGCGTCTTTTGTTGACCTTCCCTCTCAACGACTACTGGCTCCACAGCTTCCTGCTGCTCCACCTCCCTTACATACCTCTGCAACCTAACCACTGGAGTCCTGTCCGCTAATGCCTGAGCAATTTCTGGAGACACATTTAACCTAATATTCCCCTGCTGAGATGGCTGAGAACTCCCTTGCTCCTCACCTAACCTCGACGACGACACACGCGATGACCGTCGCACAACCGCCGCTGACACTGTCGATGACGATGACGATGACGATGACGATACCTCCACCGGAGGAGGTACTGGTTCTGCTGGTGCTGCTGCTGCCTCCACAACATTTTTCTTACTCCTCAACCGAACTGACGGCATTTTATTTAAACTTAATTTGTACTAAAAATTTGTATATAATAAATTAAAACTTAATTAAAAAATTGATTAAAATATTTGTTAAAAACCTGTATGTTTATAAAAACAGGTGAGTTGCTAAAATAATTGTGTAAACAAACACTTTTTTTTAAACAATTCGTGGTGTTTTTTTGTACTGGATAAAATGAGACAGGAAATAAAAACTGGTCTCTTTAGGCTCCTACTCCCGCGCATCAAGCAAACACGTTGATTGGCTAACTGGATTATATACTCACTTGCTATTGGCTCTCTATCTGGGTTACATGACGAGAGGGATTCCATACTTTTGTTTATATGCATTTTTACAAGTCTGTTTAATTCTGTAAACCGGGTGGATGAGTGTAGCTGAATACTAAATTGCTATAATTAAATACATTATTTTATTGAGATGAAAAAAATAATTAACGTATTTATCGCTCACTACAATGACAAGGTATTCATAGCTCTAAATTAATTTCGAAACACATCGGAATGATGACAATTAATTTAAAAAGTATCACAAAGTTGCAGGCATAACTAGTTGGAGAAAAAAGTTAATTGAATTGTCAATTAACAATTAACGAGTAGATATTTTATTTAATTCAATTAACAATTAAATTAACAAGTGTTTTTCTGCATTAACAATTAAATTAATAATTTAATGCAATTAATCGATTAATTTTCAATTAATATCCGTCTAGAATAAGCGATTCCTTATGCGTTTTTGAACACATTGAAGTCTCACATAGCACTATTTTAAAATTTATTTTATTTTGGCAGCTATAGCACGTGTTTTATGGGTAACAGTTAAGCAAACAAACAAAAAAAGACTTCTTGGCAAACAAAATATTGTTCATTTGTACAATATATGCACTTTTCCTATGTTCATTTACAATTCAAGTAATTTCAATTACAATTAATGAATTGACCAAAACTTTCAATTAACAATTAACAATTACTTTTTTGAATGCAAATCTCCTTCAATTAACGATTAACAATTAAATTAATTGTTAATTGAATTAACTCAATTAAGTAATTGATCCTTCAACTAGTTAAGCCTGAGAAAGGGTGCAAGGAATATATTTCATTCTACACGACGAATATGTGTTTGTGTACCTTATAGACTGTGCACGACGACGACGAGGTTAAATTATTGATAAAACTTAATTGAAAGCTGTTTATACATGTACATATTTTGTATATACCTAAGTGTTTATCAAAAAAAAAATATATAGATATGATAATAAAATGTATCAGTGTATTGTATTTTTGGGAGAATAGGAGTGATACGATATAAATTTTGACACTTCTTGGCACTGAAAATGTACCTTTAAAGTCGAACACAGTAATAATATTCGCTGTTAGGGGTAAAGTATTGTTATTTTTTTAGAAAAAAAAATGAGAGTGCTGATATAAAGTTTGAAAAAATGGCGGTGCAACACTGCAGCTTCTTCAAGACGGCGACAACGGCAGTCAAATTATTATTATTTTGATTGTGATCATCATCATCATCATCATGGTCGTCGTCGTCGACATCAACAAAAGATGAATGATTGACAAACCACAAAACTTACAGAATAAAACTCGTGGTGGTGACAATAGTTTAGCGCTTTGCTCCCATTAGTCCAATTATTACTTTGGAGTAAGAAAAGCAACAATGAGTTGAGATCTCTAAGTGAGCGCCGTCGTCAGTCGTGACTTGATGAAAAGGATGATACGACGACACAAACACACACACACACAAACGTGAATTGTAATTGTAGCATGTGGTTGTGTTGGTGGTTGTGAGTTGTGATGATGTTTGTTTGTTGATGTGTACTTTCAAATTCATAACAATAACATGTACGTTTCTATTGTTGATTGCAACGTGTGGAATTTTTTATGCAGAAGAGGGGGGGAGTAAATGATAAAAAGTGAGATCAGTTATAAAAGACTGGTCATCCTTTCCATCAACAAGATGGATGAAGAAGCTGTTGTAGGTTCAACGGAGCAGAGCTGCACACACAAGTTTCTTTGTTGATGATATCGCCACTAACGTCTCATTATTCATTAATAATTGTCAACAGACATGCCCAACTATTTGTCAACTTTACAGACATTTGTCTTTTCTTTTAATAATTCTTAACTGGCTGAACGAGAGAGAGAGAGAGAGGAGGAGATGTCCCATTATCTTAAGTGGTTCCATTCCCCACGTTTCACGACTCAGCATAACATGTGCATTCTGACGCAATGGAAACAATCTTTGAATTTGGAAAATCTATATACCATTAATATTATGCTAACGTCAAGTGTTGATAGAATACATTTTCTTACATGCAATAATGCCATACAGGTAGGTATATACATAATGCAATATTACTATGAAGGTAATCATATTTATGTGTATATATCTTTCTACTTTCACTTACTACTTATTGTACTTATTAAGTTCCCAAAACGTATGTGCACCTCTAGCGTATTTGCAATCAGTCCTGTCGTGTTGATTCATGTTCAGATTATTGCTGAATTTGTGATCATTGCAGGCTTGCAGGAAAGGAAAAATTCAGAAAACTTATTACGAAAAAACAAAATGACTTGCGAGAAGAGCGTTTGGAGGGATTCTCAATATTTTCAAGTGGACCATACACTACACTTGTTTGCATAGTTTGTATAATGCATAGTTTCCAGCTTATCACACCCATCTATTTGGTGTTGCGTTTCAATGCAAAACGAAAATGGCGCATGTTGAAAAATTAATATTATTTAAAATTACCTTGACAAAATATGCGTAGTTTAATATCCTGTATCACAGTTATATGTGAAGAAAAGAGTGAAGGATAACTGTACCGTTTGCTCAAATGTACTTAGAAAGTTTAGAGTGTGCATCGACCTACGGAACACACCTTGTCTTTCAGTGAATATAATAGCTTAACTAGGTTATTTAAAAATCGCGGAGGTGGAATTTAATAATTTAGAAATGAAAACAAGGCACTACACCAGTTAAAAAATCTTTTCTTAAGCTACTTCTCTCCTTATTACTCCACTCACACATACATATTATGCATACATACATAATATACACAATGTTCTCCACTCCCATCCATTCAGAACTTTTGACTTGATTGACTAGACAATGAAGCTGTACTTAAGCTAATTTGCTTATCGGAACTGACATTATATTCATAAATAAAAATAATAATAATTTAAATCTTGCACGAGAGATACACTCTATTGTCTTGATATATAAATAAATAAATCCTGTTCATCATCATCTTCCTCTTCATCATCTTCACCACGACCGAGTGACTTGACTTTTTCATCCTTGATAATAATAATAAATGTCCAACCTACTCAGGTGTAAAGGTATGGGCACATTAATATTTGATTTTTTTTGCTAATAATATGTGTATATATAACAATATATATGCATCTCTTGCCCAAATAATACACATATAGTGATTTATAACTATACGTGTCCACATGTACCTAAACTTCGTGAAAATTTCAACAATGTCATGATTATTTTAAGCAGATTCATCAAGAAAAAACCTGAATAAAATCGGATACACCTTAAAATAACTGATAATGTTCCTCTGATCATGATGATGATGATGGTATGTGCAATCAATTGTAACTGACATCAGGTAGCAGAGCAGGCACTTGGATGATTTTGATTCGTAATATATATGTTATTTACAAAAAAAAAACAATTTAATAGATGATTGCACGCACACGAAAGAAATTGTAGCTTACTGAAAACAACTTTTGTTGTAAATTTTGTAAAATTTTACTTTGCTCAAATGTGGAGAAAATTCAATGGACTTTCCCTCTATCCCTTTTTTCCTACCTGTTGTAAAACTTGTATGCTTTAAACTGTTGTATACAATTGCATTTGAGATGAGTTTACTTATTTATTGCATGTTTTGCCAAAAATGGTATATTATTCAAAATCAAACTTTGAGATTTAAACAACGCCAGAGGTTGGTTTGATGATAATCAGCAAAATACGGCGTGCCATTTTCCCTTATTATTATTTAATATAAATATTGTTGTACAAATATAGTATATTTTATATATATATAAGAATATATATAGGTAAATATATAAGCTATTATATTGGTGAAGGTGGTGTTAAGCAGAAAGGTGAGATCAGGGTGAAAATCACCACTTTTTGAAGAAAATCCACCACTACCACCGGTTTTTATATCGCTATCATGTCTGAAGGATATACTTAGACTTTATTATCATCATCACTTATCATGCTGTCCTCTCAAGCTACAATTATGTGAGATGTGAGTGTGTAAATATATGATACATCTTTTTGGATAAGAAAAAATAACCTGCTTTTCCACCATTTCGGTATTTTATAAAAATCAAACTTTTTGAAGCTTATATTTTTGCTAATAGAAACAAGTTAGGGGGGTAAGCTATCCATTTCTCGCTTTTACAACAGTCAAGTAAGATATTTTTTATTATCCAATAATTCGTAGTCTTCTAAAGCTCACTAACTCACTTATGCTTTTGGCAATTTCCCCTGTGCTTCATCATCATCGCTCTATAAAAATGCAGAAGGAGGATATTGCCTATTTTGTTGACTTTACCTCTAATTAGCATGTCGATAGCAAAAGTTCATTGTGCACGCATAATATCTGAAAGCATCTTATTAGTTTAATAAGAATCCATACATTTTTTGGTTTGCCGTTCCACGATCGTCTCTTTTTAAACAAAATTCGTGAGTTTTTTTTTGAAGAATCAAGTGCACCACCTTTAATGATGTGTGCACTCAAAAGTCAAAATGAGATACAGAGCTAACCAAGGTTCTCTTCTCCCTTCGAGATTTGTGAATAGCAGCTCAAAATGCAAATGCAAACGACATAAATGTCAGTTGTGAAGTCTACTTTTCTGGATAACAATATCGTAGGCTGGAATGTACATGAAACACATGTAGCTTTGTACATTAGTTAACCCACTCGGCATTCACCTTATACTCAATATTGATAGAGTGACGCCCAATCCCGAGTGTTGCCAAGCACAAATCATATTTAATAATTTTTGCAAGAAAAAAGTCAAGGAATCACCCCAAAAAGTTGAAAGAAGCGAGTAATAATGTGGCAAATACGTATGAGCAGCTGTGTGGTGGGGAATTCATTACTCGTTTTATTGGTACGAACGAACATCTTTTGAGTAAAGGTAGCCTCACCCTTGCGAATCTCCACAATAAAATTGACAGATGGGCAGCCCCCCACACAGATCAGCAGTCTTATTCAAATAAAAAATTGTTTATGGGATGTCAGGGTCAAGACTCATGTAGACAAAACATGAACCTCTCCCTTGGAGTCTGGAAAATTCTTGTCATGTATGGTCTATCAAGGTGCATTCAGTCAGAGGATCTAATTGCAACTTACCCATTTCAAGTAATATTCCCCTTAAAATTAATCAGAAACCTCCTCATGTTGGATAATATGACTTTACAATAAATTGTGTTCCCTGTAATAGTAATTGTTTGCGAAATTAGGAAATTCGTATGTTTGTGATATAAACACTACGACGACGGAGGTCGAGAAAAGAGCGTTGAGGAAAGAGGGAGGGAAGACGATAGTCACCTATCCGCACGTAATAATGGTGGTTGGTGGACAGGTAGAAAACATATGGCGTGACAATAATGACGACGATTATATCATCGTTATAATAAGTATAAAGTCACGCCAATCTACTCGTCGTTTACAGCGTTTTTTATGGGAGGGTAAAGAAGTTAAGTAAGTTGGTACATACATAATTCGAATGACGACGAGGACGGTACAGCACACTGCAAATATTTTTTTTTGTCGGAATGCCTTTCAAATCCTCTTTTTGGATGTTTCAAGTTGGAATAATATTAAATTATATGAGAAAAAAAGGATTCAAAGCTGTTGAATGAACAATGTTGAACCAGAATGAAAATGAGTCAAGTCAAGAAAATGTTCTTTTGGGTAAAAAAAACATTCTCTTGCCGCAGAATCAGTGGGAGTGTATTACGTGAAGAAAAGGAATTCCTTTATATTTATAATATGAATCTTGAATCTACATATTATTGAAGATGCACTTGCCCATTCCTTCAAAAGAGTGTGTACAACACTAAGAATATCAGAATATGTAGACAAACAGGGCTCAACAAAAACAGCACTAAATTTCAAAGATTACTTGTGTATATGTGTAATTGTGAGTAAAGTAGTATAGCCGAGTCCAACTCAAGATTACATGCTAAAAGTTTGTAAATCTTATCTTTTTTTATATTAAAAATCTGCCTTTTTATTATGGACGATTCCTTTTACAATCATGACACATGACGTAACAGCGGGCATTTGTTCTTGTACTATCATCATCGTCATCATTAAATTTGTGCTTTGAGATTAATAGTTGATATCCGGCTGAAGCTTGGCCACCGCAGGGAGTCCGTAAATCCATCCCAGAGCGATCTTCTTTCATCATCAAATAAATCCAGCCACCAAATTCATAATACATATACGTAAATAAGATACTTTACTTGGCGGCGGCAAATAGTCATCTTATCGTGAGCAGTCTCCTTACCAAAAAAAAGAAAGATATTACACACTACTATACACGTTTGCATGAAAAGTTTGACAAAATCAAAAATGATAATGGTATAGCTTGTTAGACAAGATAATTATCATGCATTTCAAGAGCACAGCTTCCATTACATCATCTTACCGTGTCGCTCATTCACTCCTGTACACTATTTATTTGCTATTATTATCCTATTACCGATTCGTATGGTGCCGCTGTCAAAACAATGCCGTTTTACAGCTCGCAGAACAAGCAAATAGATGTACTTACTTATGTATATTAAATGCATGTAACATTTTGACAATATAGTCACAATTTCTTTTTCAATAGCCATTTCTATAATAACTGCAAAAAACGAATACGCAAGCAATGTAGATTTTTTATTGAAAATCTTTTGAATATAATCCGCATGCATTGAGCAGTGCATAAGATACGTACATATGTCGTTCTATGTTTTTTTACGCAGAGTATTTTTTCTCTTGTGTAGTAGTTCAGTTTTCATCTATTTGGTAGTTCAAATGCTTTGGTCAGGCGGCACCTGACTGGTCGTCAGAAATGCGTTTTTAATCCTTTGATCTTCTTAAATATCCATATATGGTATATATTTGCCCTCTCCCGAACTCGGCTTGCTTCTCTAGTTTTCCTTGCAGTCAGTTTCTCTGATTTTGCAGCGCCAAATGTGGCTAAAATATTCTTGACATTCCAAAAAAAAATCCACATCAAAAAAGTTGCAAGCCTGCAAATGCACACGTGTTCCTTTTTCCTTGGGTTTTCAACATGTAAAATATGTAACGCATCACCTAATGTTGATCCTCGTGACAAAGATTGATGTATTGATAAATCTAAGCCCCGCACTTTTGATTTTCCATATAAACTTATTAAGAAACAAGATTGTTTTTGCTCTGCAACTTTCGTGTGTACTTTACCAGGAAAAAACCCAACGCTCTGGCTTAAACCATTAGCGGTAAAGCCGCCCATCCATTTAATTTTAAAACAATTCTCCGGAAAATCTATTTTTTTAAATAAAGCAGCAGCAAATTTTTTAAACAGTTTAATGCTGAAAGGTTTATTGCTTTTAAGATGAATATGTATTCTGAGAAAAATAGTATATTCAAAGAATGGATACAAATGAAAGCATTCAAGTTGGCAACTGACGAATATGTCACTTTTTGCCATTTTAACAGGTTTTTTTTGGTTGTGTTCACTGTCATATTTAACGTGTGATTTGCTTGTTTGTCGACTATCATTTAATTCATTATCAATCAACTTTAATAAAATTAAAAAAAGTTACCCAAATCGCCCAAATAATAAATGCATGTAATGTAATAATATTTAATTAATGACGAATTTGTAAAAAAGAAAATGTGTGCAACATTTCAGATTTGACGAGTAGAATGAACATGCCCGTATCCTCAACTTCCTTGTTTTGCTATCATACTTTTAGTACGTGATATCAGGTAGTAATTATACCAGCTAGCCTTTCTTTTTTTTGTGCAAAACTCTAGCAATGAAGATTATATCAAATTTCACCTTTCATTAAAATATGGCCATCTGTACAAAATGAAAGCACTTTTAACTGTGGCAAGCGTATATTTTTTCGTAAATGCAAAATCTTAAATTCCGCCCACTAGACGCTCGTAAATATATATAAAATGCAAAGAATATTTTGTGCCCAAATTCAACTTTTTTTGATTTCTCTAAAAAAATTGTTTAAATCAATTACGACTTGAAATTGTAGTTAAACGTAAGTTTAGTATTTTATATATATTTAGGTATATTATAAAAACGAGACAGTTGACGCCATAAACGACTCACTCGTTTTCCTAATTGTCGATATTACCCTCAAAATATAGCTTATCTCGCATAAGCCATTATTATCTCTGCGTGAAATCAAGTCATAAATTCATACCATTTACAGTTTTTCCAAGAAAGTTGCCTCTTTTCGTCATGTTCTAGAACACGGCAACAAATATTACAGATAGAATTTTGCACATTTGAAAAAAAATATATCTGCAAATCAAAAGAATTATATTTTTTGTTCACATATCCATAATTTTCTAGTTTACACAAAACATGATTTGGGATGTTTTCGTTCCAAATTTACGATTTTTATAGACAAATCGCATAAATTTGTTATTTTTTTGTGCTGAAAAAAACCTGTGATGTGGTAAGTAACATGGTTTGAAATGTTTTCTTAAAACAAGAAATTTCAAGAAAGTAATATTTAAATAAATAATGTATATGCATATACAATGCAGTTCTACAATGACATTAATTAATGCTACAAAACAAAAAGTTTTGGTTGATTTTTATACAAAAAAACTATACAAAAATGGGTTAAAATGACAAAATGTATCAAATATTCAAATTTGCTCATTTGGTAGTCATTTTGTAAACTGGTCACTGATCGGATTAAATGCACCTGCATATATTTTGTATATAGCATTCATGCCACTCACTGTTGGAGATAAGCATTGCCAAATTGCAATATAATCCGTCAATAATAATAAAAACATTCTCTAAAGTCGTCCTTTAAAAGTCACAAAATATGTGTATAGGTAATAAAAAGCTATGCATAACAGATGCATAATATGCTTGCACGCAAATCAAAACTTTTCATCTGAAGTAATATTTTTTGCAAATCAATCAAGGTACAACCTTTAAAAGTGAATAAAAATCTGACATCGCAGACTCCAGTTAGGAGCTTTGACTACAGTGACTAATTACTCTTGGCGCGTCCTGCTGCCACTTATTTTTTTTTTAAATTGGGATTACCTATCTGCAAGGTCGGATTACGTGCCTTGCATCTTGCGAGTTGACTACCTTGTCGTAAGTTACTAAAGTCGTCTTTACAAGTTTTCAAGCCAAAACTTTTACATATTTATATCCTTTCAGTGTGGGGCTTTTGTTGTTTTTCTATTGTTTTTTAAAAGTTTTTTTTGTATATTGAATACGTATTTATATAAGTGTATATGATCTGCGATACCAAGTATTAAATTTGATTATACCATAATTATGGCCTCGAATTAAAAATGGAGTGTTTAATTAATGCAATGTTGGGACTAACAACATGTTTTTTGATATTTTGTTTCAAGATATAATCTGATATTTGGGAACTGAACTGCTACCGTATTTATTCAATACTTGCTTTTTTAATAAGAAAAGTAGATACTGTCTCATTTTTTCATTGCTGATCAAAAACAGCTACCAGATTCATCAGAATATTATTTACATATATGTGTATAGTAGTAATAAATGCTACATGTATTTTATCCAAACGTACATGTATAGAGATGTGGCATGGAAAATAAGGCAATGCATAAAATCTGTGAGCTGTCTTCTTTACATTGACTTGTTTATTTGCTCGGTATATTTCAATGCTGTTTTCGAACGAAATTCGAAACCCAACACTCTCATAAAATGTCTAAAAACTCAAGTTTTGAATTGAGCAAGTTGTTGGTAGCCAGGGACATAAAATGCATCAAGACAATTACTATTACTTTGGTTCGTATTGCAGCTCAAAATTGGTCACATTGGTTGTTGGTTGGTTGAGTTCAATATCCACTAAGATACATTATACTTTCAGAAAAAAATTGCATTTTGTACTTTTTCCTCTTCATTTCTCAATATATCACGAATCAATTCATTACTTTGCGTCTTTTTCTTAGAATTTATGATAGAAATAGTACTAGCAATAAGATTTTTATTGTTAGTTTTCACACAAACCCAGGTGAAATGCCTCATTACTGATAACTGGTTTCCTGTCGAAATAGCCTCAGCACACTGTTGTGTTAGAAGCGCAATAATAAAACGTTAGTGCATTGTTAAAAGATTCATCGAACAAAATAAAACGGGAAATGATAAATTATTTTGAAGGGGATAATCAAATAATGAGATAGGGAATCCCAAAAAGGTTCTACACTCTCCATCATCATAATTCAACAGTCGTACTCCAAAGGGCGCCAGTTGTAAAAATTCAAATGCTCGTATTCATAGAGTGAAATGACGTTGCTCTGTAATACTTTAAACGTACTTGGTGAACAGCTTTTACTGCCAAGAACAAAAATATGTAGCATATTAGTGACCGTCAGGGAAAAGTATTAGAAATAGCATCTGATCTTACAGAAGCATTTGTTAAGCAATTGTCGTTTGAAAGTTTTAAGTATTGTAGATTTTTAATAAGTGTTAATAATGCGTGCCAACTCTATTCTATCAATAATTTTTTAAATCTAGTTTGTATGCTCAATTATGCACACTGTTCATTGCATATCTGCCATCATAATTATTCTTACTGCTACTTTTGTTTTTCAAAATTCAGACTTTTTTATTCTGCGAAAAAATGTACGGCGGCTACGTATATACACCGATGTAGGATTTTTCACTGCATACTTAATACATAAACATATAAATATGCGTAGTGTTTAATGCGAATATCTGAGCACCTGAAGTATGGCACCTGTTGAATGGCTGTTTGCTGACGCTCATTCAAATATGCTAATTACATAAGAAGAAAAATAATTGTGTTTCTGCGTAGTAGTTTTTTCCCCGTTTTTTGTGTAGTAGTAAAATAAATCATTCATATGAATACATAATATATGTTTTGGAAGATTAGCAGTTGGTAATTATTATCAGTTATACATTATTACATTTATTATGCTGTTTCACTGTTTGTGTTCTGCTCCTCATCCATTTTTTACTTTGCAAATTGCAGTTTAATCGGCGGAGAAGCACCGCTCCTGCTGCTCCCTTTGATTCTAGAGAAGACGTGCTAGCATGCATGGGTTTCTTGCTTCTGCGTACTTTTGCCTGAGGTGATCTAATAAATCTCTCCACGATACACTTCAAGGAAACTAATAACCCCTCATTAATATACACAAGGTGCAAAATGATACCAATTAAGAATTAGTCAAGATTTAGTGCATAAATCATAATAGTAATATAACAAATAATATTCCTTTGCATATAAAGCTGTGTAGGTGATAAATTTGCAGATTTTTCATTTTTCTTGCCTACCTTCAATTCATTTACTCGCTCATATTTTCTTTCACCTGGCGTAAATTCCAATGTTGAATGTTGAGCTTTTGAAGCTCTTTGCTCTCGGATATAAGCTGTACAGTGTAATATATCTTGTTATGTTTATAAATTTAACCCTTTGACTATGACAGTTGGCAAAGAGTTACTCTTTCATAATTAAAAACTGTAAAGGCACAAGAACAAAAGGGGTGTTTAATGTTGTGTGGCAGGAAAATATTTCGCTAAAGGTGATCTCATTTCTTCACCTAGTTGACTGACATTTTTGTTCCCTGCAACATACATGATAAGTGGATTATTAATTGAACAATTATCATATCACTTTTACAAATTGTTAACTTTTCCTTACATACAGCCATTTTACATGCATTTGATATTACATGATATTTTATTTATTTATAGCGTAACTATCTTTTGAAAAAATTGAACAAAAATTAAATTAGATTTCACACATTGGAGGACAAATTTCTGCCGCCAATAAAGTTTTGCAGCATTGTTGATCATCAACATTGCTTCAGCTTGACAGATAAATGAAATTAAAGAAAATTTCATATTCACAGTAATCTTGTTTCACAACTGCACAAAGTGGTGAGAAGGTGCGCCATAAAAATATCACGTTGACGAGATAATTATAGCCTTCATCTTTGAATTACTACGGCTCTGTTGTGTTGTCACACACAGACCGTCCATATGCATTCATAGAGAAGCGAAAGGTAGTGGTTTTCTAATTTGTACGTCATTTCATTTACCTGAGATCCACGTCTGTACAAATTAATATAATTGCTGTTTCTAGTATTTAATTATGATCATTATTTTGGTAGTTCGTAAAAAAAACTCCAAACTAAAAAGTGATAAAATGGTGAGAATGGTACATACATCTTATATATATATATATATTATTACATTACACCAACTTTCATCCTATCCTCCTCCTCATCACATCATCTATCATGTTTTATGATGTTACTCTTCTTGTTTTATTTTATTGTATGTACTATTTTGTGTTTGCCAGCTCTAATATTTCGATTTTATGAGGAATCAATCGCGTAATAATAAATGTAAAAGCTCTGTGATGTTCATAGTGATATTTGTGAGTGAGATGAGAGAATGAAACAGATTCCGACATTAAATGTAGAGATGAGGATGATTTACGTTACAAATTTGATCGCATGAAATAGTGGCAGGAGATTTCTTTGAGATGGAACCGAACACCACCGGTATATTTATATGCTAATGGTAATTGTACCGCCAGTGATGGTGACAAGCGAATAGGCTACACAGTTTTGACTTTAGTCAAGTCAAAAAAAATATGTGAATGTGGTGTTGTGTAACATTTATGGTGGTAAAAATCTCTGAAGAATGGAACTCCTCTGAGATTCGTTTCGTGTAAATCGCTGCTCAAATATACCTACACAACAGCGTTTATCCTGTTTCTTAGGTTGTGATTCTTCTTCTTCTTCTTCTGGCAAAAGACTAGTCTGTTGATTGTGATATGATGTAATGTAGAATGACAGGACATGACAGGGGCTCATGAAATTAAATTGAATCGGCCAACAACTAGCTCGTCTCCTTTTTATCAACTTTTACGACGGACAATCCTGATGATGATGGTGATGTTGAGAAGAAGTGTATAGAGAAGCAATCTGGTTTTTGCTCTTGTTTTTTTTCAAATTTTTTATTGTTTGTATCGGTGAAATACATTATGTTACAATTGACATTTAATATGTACACACATAAAACGCTATATATGATGTGTTTTTGGTAGCCGAACGAGAGAGATAGGATGAACATTAAATTCACTATTTGGCATGCTTTATTTATGATACGATTAGATTATAAACCATCATGTCATTTTAATTTACCTTCCACACTTACACATTATCCATTTAGACTGCTTACTATCGCACTCATAGGGTACATCTGCTTTCTTTTTTTATCAATTAACGCAATGGCAGAATCATCCTATTACGTTTACTTTACAAACTTTTTTTTGCACTGTTGGAAAATTATAAATGGTTACTTATATCAGTTAGCTGGAAGGATAATGTATAACAATAATGTTCTTTTCTTACTTGTCAACCAGCATCAATGTATCCAATTCCATGAATCCATTTTCTTTGAGTGCGTGTGGCAATGCGGTTTTTGATCTACACGTTTGTTCGCTTATTTGCACTTGTTGCTGGGCTATTAAAACGTGGCAACTAAGTGGTATATTTTCTTGTAGGAATTAAAATATTTGTATGCTTGTTTTTTTTTTGCATTAGCAGTCGCTTTTCAATTCACTACATTTCAATAGTTTTTTGGCTAATTACTTTAAACAAGATATTTTTCGTTACTTTTCAGAACCCAAGACACCCGAAGATCTGAGCAGTCCCACCTCTGACGAGAATTTCAACTTCAATTTTAGTCTAGTGGATAAAAACTTGAGTCATTTTGCACACCACCTGAATCATCACCACCATCACCCTCATCTTCATCACCATCATCATAGTATTCCCCGAAGTAGCAGTAATCACCATAATAATAATAACAGCAGTAGTACCTTCATGGCTCATACAAAAATTAAGGATCCTACATTGTACGTAAACATAAACATAATATGTACATATTATATATTTTTAACGTTAAAAGTAATTAAAACAAGGTTTAATATTATGCAATTCGGATGTTTGAACTCTCCCTACAGATTATTTTCCAAAAAAGCATCCATTAGTCATCCTTCATTACACCACCTTAGCCATGTTTCCAATGGGCCGGGTCCCACGGCAAATGGAAAACGAGCTGGAAGTTGCGTAGATCATCGAAGGGAGTTGACCACATCCCCGGGACCTTCAACACCTACTTCAGCAAGCTCAACAAGTCCAATTCTCAATAATAATCTTAGTTCAGGCAACAGTAGTAGTAATAACACTTCCAGTGAATCAAATGAATCCCTCCGACGACGCAAAGTGCATAAATGTGATTTTTCAAGGATGCGAAAAAGTATATACGAAGAGCTCTCACCTCAAAGCGCATAAAAGAACTCATACAGGTAAAAAATATTTTAATTAATTCATTGCTAGTTTTTCTTTGCCATCATTTTTTTATAAACTCTTTGTAATATTTAACTGTCAAGGGATTTCTAGCGGCAATGAAAAAGAAGAAAAGAGAAACATGTCATTTTTTAGCTTCAAATTTGATTTCATCTGACCATTTTTGATGTGGCGTGATTTTTTTCAACCCCTTCTGTTCCTCATCGGTAGAAGTATCTTTAGATGAATTGTTGAATCGGTTTAGCGAGTTTTAATAAGAGCAATTTAGTACAAGATACGAAAGGTAGTTTAAGAAAAGGAGATAAAATCAGCACATCATTTTATATACCTACGTATAATTTTTATTACGTAAGTGTTGGGAGTCTCGCAATTAGTATCAATGCATTTTTCCACTATTCAAGATTTTAGCGAGTTATTATTATCACTAATTTACCCCTGCTCCGATTTTATTACATGACTATATACAAAACATGAATGAATGCTGTCTGTTGCAACTTTGAAAACATTAAAAGGGCTTGGCAGTAGACCACTCTTCTCAAACAATTTTTTTTTGTATTTTCATGTCAATTGGGGAACAAAGGGCCATAGAACTGTAAATGACAGTCGAGTCGTTGATATTTTCAGCAGCATCAATACTCTAAGCATTTAGTGAATGCAATTTTTTTTTGTCACATCACCAAGCTACTTTGTACAAGCCATGCCTAGTTTTTGCAATGCTGTTGTAAACAAGCAAACCAAAGATATTGGAGATATGTCCCGCTGATAGTTTGTCAACCTGTTTTTTTTCGTTGTCATAGTTGTAACATTTTTTTTCAAAAACACACCTTTTTGTAGTTGCGTTTGTCGGCAGGTAGCGGTTCCTTTAAACGAACATTTACACAGTGTGGTCTGCCACCACTGTTTTCTTTCACCCACCCTTTTTGTTGCCATATATTTTTAAAAGATAACACATGTGCCTACATTGAATTATTCTTAGCAATAAGGAATGCAGACGTCCCTTGAGAGTATGCATGAAAAAAAAAGTTGCTACGTAGTTTCCATTTTTTTTCTTTTGTCACTCACGTTTATTTCAGTAATTTGAAAATTTGCATAATATTTAAGATTGAGAAAAATTACTTAATGATGTTACAATGTTTCAGGCATTAGTAATGTTGCATTAAAAGTATCTCGTATTGTTTGAAACTGCTGCATTATTTTTTAAGATTGTTTGGTTTATTTCTTTTATATCGTGATGCAAATTATATAATATATTATTTTTTTTAATGATAAGTCAAATAGATAATGTCGCCATTTTGGTTAAAAAATTCAGAGTATAATAATATGTAGCATGAATATTAATTTAGAAACGTGAGTAATGAAACATTCTTAGGTACATACATCCACCTTTTGTCATAAAATTTATATACCTACATATGTATCTAAAAATCATGAATCAGATAAAAATATACATACCTACATACGTATAAAAATATTATATATATATATCCATTATTGTTATAGACATTTACAAGGTCATTAAAACTCCATGTCAAATATTTAAAAGAAAAAATATTGTTTGTAATATAATTATAAGTAGTAATAAAGTAATGCAGTAGGTATTATTTAATTTAAGTTATCAATATCATCGTCGCATCGTGCACAGTCCTTGCTCTGCTAATAATTATTTGTCAAGTGCTAATTGTAAGAGTTTCAAGTATTCCTACTCCAAAAAGGAAGTATAAAGCTTGATCTTTTTCTCCTTCTTCTGTCCACCCAAAATTCCCTTCGGTTATCGTTAGTTTAGTAAAAAAAACAAGATAATATATTGTACTTTATATGAATGCTATAATTGCTTTACTCAATCTCGACTTTGTTAATTTACCAAAACTGAAAGTTTTACTTGCTTATAATTATAAGATTCTAGCTATTAGAGTAAACACTAGATATTAATTATGTGTTGCTAAATCTAAGTTATGTATGGCATTATTACCGTTAGAAATAATGTTGTAAATTTAATTGTGATTAGTACATTAAATATATGTAATTAAAATGAGTTTACTGTTTAGTATGATTCACTTTCACGTATTATATTATAAACTACTCAAAAAGGTTTATAAAAATTTCAATATTTAAGAAAAAACTACGAAAGTACCAATCTTCTCAAATGCATAAATATAGTTGATAGATAATAATAGTATATTATGTACGACTACGTATTAAAATATATATATCCTTTAAATGCAAACTTCAG
>JAITYZ010001683.1:0-13294 GCA_027744595.1 Paronellides praefectus | reverse complement strand
TGTATATAGGTAACTACACTACTAGAAGCACTTCATTCATAATATATAACATGCTTTTATGGTGGGCTTTCACTTACTTTACGCCGGTTGTCGGTAGGATGCTGTTATTTGAATCCTGAAGAAGGGAAGAAGGAGTAACTGGAGAAGCGCTACTTACAGCCTCAGCTTGCAAATGATTCCTGTTATGGCAATTCTGGACCAGCATTTTCTAGGCCTGTTGAAAAACACAAGTAAAAAGGATTCATAAATTACATGTTCATTGCTTTAAAAATGTCCTTTTAGTTTAGTAGGAGTATGGAGGGAGGAGGGGAGGAAGGGGAGAAATGCAAACACAAAATCACAAAGAATAACTCGGAAAAGGCTACTTTATACTTGTAAACAGTGTATAAACAGTGTGTAGTGTAGTTGGCGTAAATCAAGAGAGAGCACTCCTTTTGATTACTACCTTAATTAAAACGTGTTGTTTTACTTTTCCAGCATGCTATTCATTAGATATTATGAGATATTATGTTCAGAGTGGTGAATATTTCATGGTGTTGTTGTTGAAATAAAGAAAATAAATGCGAACTGGAAATGCAAAACCACTTTCTCTCTCTCTTTATCTTAGCCTTTTACCAACAACTACAAAAAGTTTTATCTAGTCATCCCGGCTCCAAATAAATATCATCGTACAATCTATGTATGTATTTTTCAGGTACGTGTGTACTTGTGTAACTTTCTCGTATTTCCAAGAGAGAAAGGAGTGCATGCACACAAATCAATGCAAACATTAAAATAAATAAATAATGATGGTTATATGCACACCACCATAACGGGTAAATGTACCAGACTGCTGAACCGTAATAATTTATTAGCTTGATTAATCTCGGTTAGTATGATTTCGCCCACAACTAACGTCATGGACATGACGTAGAGATAGGTATAATTTATACTAGGTATATGCATGTACGCATATGTCCAATAACTTGGAGTCCAGACCGGAAGGAAAATGAATAAATCAAAGGGATGATTAATGATTCAATTATGACGGGTTGTGAGCAGAGAAACAGCAGAGCAGTGCTACTGGATAGAAAAATATTTTGTTAAATAGCTTGCAAAACGCTTGGACGGTTGCCACACACGTGAGTTTTTGTGGTTAGTTCACAAACCCATAGGTATTTATTAGTAAAAAGAAGAAGAAAATGGGCATGTTCACATATCCCTGTTATTATTACTATTGTATGTATATATACACTTCCGTTTTACTCACTTTAAGCTTGGCATTTTCACTTGACTTTGTGACTCTGCCTTACCCATTGTTGAAAGAGGAGCAAGTCAGGATACGGTTATTTCAACGGTGGGCTCAACCGGAGGAGCCTTATCGATTTCTGCGTTCATACAATACTCCCTGAGTACCAAGTAGTACAAGCCGAGAATGAGTCCGGCTAAAATGCTTATTACAATGATGCTCAACATAAGGAGATCCATGATTGCTTTCTTATATTGCACAATTTACTTTTCTTTATGTATACCTATATGAGATACTATAAAGTCTAAGTGTAAGAATAATATATGTACTTAGAGAGGAGGTACAGCAGTGAAAATTGTAAAAGTAACCATAACTGTGATGGAAATGATGATTGAAAGAACACCCCCAAGCATACATTTACTGGAGAAAGGAGAGAACAAGTTGTGTGGAATGAACACTTTTTTTGGCAATTTCTTCAAGTGCAAGGACCGGCGCGGCGAACAAGAAAAGAAATAAAGAGAATGATGTGCGTGTGAGTTCAAAGAAACGTGAGAGACGATCAAAGGGTCATGACGCGTCGTTGGCGTTTGTAGCAGTAAAGATGATGATGATGATGGTGCCAGCAGTGACTTTTTCCACAATTTATACACATCACACACAAGAGGGGAATCTTTTACGTCCCTATAAAACAGTTACAATCGCATAATCACGAATGGTATCATTACTATATACGCTATAGTGCCAGACCACGTCTAGTAGTACATGTCCTGTCTCAGCTCCTACAAGGAACAACATTTATAGCACTTTTTCTTTCTAGATAATATACATTTCATTCTCCTCTATACATGCCATAGACATATATACAATGTAATCTTTCCTTTCATCCACACAAGAATATGAAAGTCTGTAAAAAATGATTGGGAAGGCCTGGAGGAAAGAAAATACTTTCATCTCATGTTGAACAACAAGAGGAAAAGTCACCGTTCTCGTCTGCTACGATCTGATACTTGCTTCAGGCACATTTGCTAAATACGCACACTCCTAAAAAACACCAAATGATCCCAATATAAAAGTAGTGTTTGAAAACTTTACTAGTTGTATAAAAAGGAGTATAAGTGGTCAAGTGTCATCGCACATTTCTCACGTTATTTTCCTCCTGTAATTTTTTGTGCTGTTGATGGATCGATAGGATGAGCACAATGTGTTGTCTTTTTCACACGAAGACACCATTTCCTACCTCTAAACTTGAGTAGTGGTATAATGCCATCGGAGTGGAATGAAGTGCTATTATACCTTCAAAAAAACTTGGAAACTTAATGTATAAAACTTGTACTAGTAGTAGTGCAGTGACGAGTTGGATGGAAATGCGTAGTGAAGGCGAGCTACATGAAATGAATACAAGTTTTCTAGTTACCCGCTGGTAAATATAATAAAAGGACGAGCTTTCACTTTTTTCACGGACCTATCTGAATGTATTGTTGTCTCAACACTTACTTATAGACTTAAGGATTCACAGACTCCCGCATAATTTGATAGGAAGAGTTGCATGCATTCCATTGTCTCGTTATAAGACTGTAACTACAAACCCAATTCACTTGAATGGCAAGACTTGTGACCACAGAATGGTTTGAAAGTCATCAGCTGCGCTTATTCTGGAAACTGGTCTCTATTTCACTGGGAAATGACAAGTCCAGGCGAACCTTGAAATGGGGATAAGGCTTTAAATAAACGTACTCATACTCCGCCTTCTTGACTTTACATTTGCTAATTAATGTGTAAATGTAACACTGGAGCAGCAGGGCGTGCTGCATGATGTATCCACTGTGTGCCAAGAGGAAGCACGTTGCTGTTGACTCTGATGTGTATAGTATTTCCCATTGTACACCACTGCAAAATGTAAAAGCGCAATATAATATTAATATGAAGTATGTGTGTGGAGTGGTTATTAGTGAATCAGCAACAAAAGCATCCATTCATGAATTGAATAATAGATGGAATAAAAACAGATGCACAAAACAGTGAAACGGGGATTTTGAAAGAATGGAAGGAGGTCGTCGTGAGTCAAAAGAGCTCTCTCTCCACATTAACTCAAACAGCTAATATAAAAGAATCTGTCAAAAATATTACGAGTTGTTGTTGGAATGAAGTAAATTCTATTAAAAAAATGTTGTTGTGAATGAATATATATCTCCCTGTCTAGTTTTAGCTTTTTTCATTTTTTTTATGAGACAACTGGCAACTATGTTGATTATCAAGCGAGTTATTGTAGCGTGTTTTTTCTCAAATGATTAAAACAACACAAAAGTTTGCGAGTTAAGAAATAATGAATTGTATGCTGTATAAAACAACTTGCTTGCTTTTCTCAGAATATAAACTACTTATGAGAAAATGAATTTCTTTTTCTTTTGCTCAAAAGAACAACATTGTAACCATCTTTTTTTCTCCTTTTATGTTGATAAAATAAACAAATAAAAAGTCAACAAGTAAAAAAGGCTCCAGCAGATATTTAGAATTTAGATCAAGAGAGCTTTGAGTCGGATGCAGAAAGAGAGAGACAGAGGCAAATGGAATCCCTTTCGCAAATGGAAAAAAGCAGAAGAATTTGAATACTGTATAGTAAAGAATGTACATGCATTTATTATGGAATACATAACACTTTTGCACATGATGCATGAAAAATGTAAATTACGCTTCATGTCACTTTCAGAGACGAACGAGCGCTCTTGTCATTCATCATCGTGGAAAATGATACATATATCATGCCATAATTTTTTTTACATGCAGAGCAGCACAGAGAGATGTGAAAGTAGCTTCGTAATCTACAAATATTCTATTTTGAGTAGTTCTTTCCTTATTTTTTTACTTACTTTGTACTTGTCTTTGAGTTTTATATATCATGTCATTCTTTTTTACTGCATGTCTTTCTGACTGCCCATTCATAAATTATTACAACATCGTTTGCTTTTCTTTGAAGCTTAAAACTAAGTACATATACATACGCATGCATACTTTACAGAGGATGAAAGTTGGGAAATTTTCAAGACCTAAATAATTGCATTTCCAACAAAAACAGAGCTACCTCGAAAACCCTACGAATCTTCTTCCTTTTTTGATAGCGCATAAACTGGACGCTTGGACGCCACCATGATTCCATTCCCAAACCAAACATGCAGAGGACGCAGTAGCAGCAGAAACAAGGACAGGCTTTATCGCAAGATCACACTGTGGACAATGAGTATTGAAGCGTAGCAAAGTGCATCTGTCGTCAAAAGCATTTAAATCATTGGCTGACAGGCAACTAGTAATTTATTTAGTTGGTTTTGGATGGGTTTTGGTGTATTCTGGAAATTGGTCCAGTCAGACATTTACTACAACCATGTCACTGTCAGATTGCGTCGTAAAAAATACTGTACTACCCAACTGGAATTGAGCCATGCAATGCAATAGTCATTGACGTGTACCTAAATGAGTACATAAACAACTGTTTTATTATTGGCTCGTTAGCTGTAAAAGTCTTTATTTAGGATGGCAGAAATCAATACCATTTTCTTCATTGAATATTATTGCCTGTGCAATTTTAGTTGACATTTGAATGGAATAAAAAATTAGGACATGAGAGGAAATTGTGGAAAAAGGACTTTATGTAACATTTATGTGGGTTAGCATTCCACAGTTTTATAACAGTATTTTTTTTACCACATGAGCTATAGTCAAAATTCAGTTCTAAACAAACTTTCCAAACCTACCACGCCCCACATAATTGCAAGGAAAGTTTGGCAAATGATGGGGAAAAGATCTTTTTCAAAATTATTTCCAACTTGGAACAATAATAATAATAAGTTTGCGTTGTAGTCTAACGTAGAAAAGTTTTGCTTCGATGTATTGATTTATCCACTTTATATAAACGTAAAGACACACATACACGAGGAATCACCTAAATAAAATATGAAAAGCAAAATGAAAGCTTTCATTATTTACAGTTAAATAGGCAATAATAATGTATCGTAAAATCCTTACGGTACTACTCTGTGCTTTGTTACTTTGCCCTAGTTTTCAGCATATACCAATGTGAAGTAAATATAGACTTGTTATTTTATTATTTCACGAATGATAAAAGCATAAAATATATTTGGGTGTGTTTCTGCTTATTTTATATCTGCTCTATAATACGATGTTATGTAATATGAGTACTTATTACCTATCATCGCATATTCCCTGAATATCTCAAAATTCAATCAAATAAAACGAGCTGGTGGAGAAGAAGATTTGAAATAAAAAACTTGATAATATCTGGGAAATGGATAATAAAAATCCCACCAAATAAAATGAACGAAACACCGGTGAAAAATATGTATGGTAAAAATGTTGGCACAGGTGGGGCAAGTTATAAAAAAAGTATGGGTATTACCATTTATACATACTTTAGTTATAGTTAGCAGAATAAATTCCAGATATAAACCGTTTATGCATAGGTGTTTATAGAATATTTCAAGAACTTTAGGCGAACTTCATTTATAATCTGGAGAAGTAATTCAGGGGTAATGTGTACATTAATAATAATAGTGGTATTTCATTGCTACACATGAAGTTAAAGAATGCTGTTGGTAAACATTTGGGTCACATCAATGATTTTAGTTCATGTAAAAATACATCAATAGGTCACATTGTCACAGTACCCCAAAATACAAAAGTTGATCTTTAGGCGAGAAAAATAACTCTTGTTGTTATTGAAGGCATACCAACATAAGTATATTGTGCAGTAGTTAAAAATACACAAACCTGGCAAAGCATATTAAACGCACTGCAATACTGAAATGCACAAACTACAAAATAAATAGATATATTGGTATATATGCCATTTATGATAACTAGTAAGTAGACATGTATGACATGCTTATCATATTTGGGAGGAAAGGCATATTTTGCTACGTCATCCCGTGGATTATTATATTAAGGACAAGGCCGATAAGTCCGAGCTTAGTGTAATACTTTAATGCAAAAGACAAGAGCACAATATTACAACAACAACAGCAGCGACTGTTTGTTTGTACAACAATGGAATGTCTTTCCTAAATCCCATTATTTTTAGTGGAAATTAAATTCCGTCAACAGCCACACTTTATTGATATACACAATTTTTTTCCTTATCCCATCCTAATGGGTCATTTAATCAGCCTAATGAGGCTATAGAGAATTCTTGGCATGGCATGAATATGAATATACTCTACAGTCAATGTTTGGCAGACATGACACGATCAAGAGTACAAAAACTAAGTAACAATCGGTATAAGTATCATCTCTCCAAGTAATATTCAAAATATTGCCATTGCCGTAGTCTATTTTTTTAGCTGTAAGGATGGTTTTATTAGAGATACAGAGTAATAGTAAATATAATGCTTTCACTTTATGTTCACACAAACAGCGCAGCATATACTATATCTAGTATATATGCTATAGTGGCCACAAATACATCCATAAATGGTACGTATATATATCAAGGTATCAATAATTCCTCTTTGCTATCACATCAGTGAAATGCGTCATGATGGCTTTGGGAGAGAATGCCAAATCCTAATTCATTTTGCTTGGAACGGATCCATTTAGAAAGAATCTGGAGACTCTCCAGTTGTCCGCCAAATATATATAATCGCCGACAAACGACAACAATATTCACCAAACAAAAAAAACTTGTTTTTATGCAAGCCAATAAAACATTTTTTTTCATTGCTTAAAAAAATAAAAGAATATAGAAAGTTCTCCAACAGCAGCAGCAGCAGTAGTAGTATAAGCAGCAGACAGAGAAAGTTGAGAAGTATATGGGAAAAGCCACTATGAACAAGACAAGACTTACGAGTCGTATTTTATTACTGCCCATGAATGCAATGTGATGCAAAGCACAACATTTTATGTGAATGCAGATCCAGTTTTTCGCCAGATAAGAAACAAACAGAGAAATCACATTGAGCACGCAATGATGTCTATCTTTCTTTGTACCTTTCTATCTTTTTCCATAGAATGACTTTCTATCTTTGCGCACCACACAACAACAGCAGCAAAATCCTCATGCTAAATGTTATGTACATACATCTTCCACAGAGCTAATGTTCTGTTATGAATGGGGCAGTAACTAGTAAAATGAGGACTCTAGTAAAACCAGAGCAAGCACAGTATATATTTTTGTGCATTTAGATTATGATGTTGTTTTATCTGTGTACATGTGTATGTTTTTTTTATTTCAATGTATTTATATGACCCGACCCCTAGCGAAATTCCAGACATGAAGATAATTTTTTTTCGCTGAAATTTAGGATAAAAATTGAACTTGGACAAAAGAGCCAAGAGATAGAAAAAAAGTTTGCTCGTATTCTACTAATTTCATAAACCCTCTCCTGCGTTGTATTTTATTTATAAAATACACGTACTATTATATATTGTGAATAAACGGCTATATATACATTTGTTTTGTTTGCACTTAAAGCGAAGAATCATGTCGCCGGAAGAAGTTGAGCTGCTGAAATTGGAATAGTGTTTTATAAGTTATAATGTAATTCACAAGTTTTATATCTTTCCCGTAAACTTAATGTATTTTTGTAGTTTGCGCTCTCTCGCCCTAGCAAACACAAGTTTCTCCAGCATTCAGTCAGAGAATTGTGAGTTGTGCAACTTTTCATTTGATAGCCTCGCCCACATTCAAGTCGTCACCAAAGTTCTAAATAGAATCAAAGGGAAGATGTCCATTTCTCAGGGTGTAGGCAGCACTACCAAGCACCATACATATAACTGAACTGCTGAAGCATGTTGTTTCTTTGTTGTTGCCGTTTAAGATTTCGGAGTCATCATCATCACTTTAGAGAGCCACTCACTCGCACTTTAACGCTTTTGTGTTAGCTAACCCACCACCTTACTTTTAGAAAATGCAGTAATGGCAAATATAGTTTTGCGGGTTATGTGAAGGTAGGCAATTTATATGGTCAAACTTAATAATTCTAACAACAACAACAACTGGATTACCAGTCCGTGAAATTGCGTAATGCATGCATAGTGCGATACATAAAGAAAGCAAGAGGTTAATAGTATTTCCGGCCTATTGATATTTTGCTGGGCTGTTCTATTGAGTGCATATATGCGTTGCGTGCACAAGTACAAAGTTTAGTACTATAGCGAAAATTATCGTATTTTATTATGAAAACTTAAGCATGTGTTATATTTTATTCAAGCACTAAGGAAAAACTTTTCGATCAATACAATCACTTTTTCAAAACCAAAATTACTTGACAGGTACATTTTCTACATTATTTAATTATTAACGCTAGCTGCAGCTGCTATCAAGGTGTTTTTGACAAAGCTTGTCATGTTATCATGATATCATGCCATACATCCTCCTAAAATATGTAATATGAACATATAAATGCAATTAATTGTGGAAAGTTTTTTGTTTACCTAACTGTTGTACTTCAGCTCCACTATTACAAAAAGAAGGTATTAAGGATTTGGATAACTCCAATAGGTGCAGTAATCATGATGTAGCAAAGGAAGTTCAATTGATATAAATGCAGCTAGTACTTAAAAAGCACCTGAATGCACGTACATTTCACAACATTCTGTCGTCTTTGAAGAATTTACAACCATAAAATTTTTAGACAAATTGTAAAACAATAATACATAATTGTATGGGCGTGGTTTAAATGAACAAATAAAAGTTATAAACTGTAGAACCAAATATGAATGTGAAATTCATGGATGGGTGGGCACTAAATTGGTAAAGCTTTCTAATAATGAACTTTTCAACTTTCCTCATGATGTTAAAGCGCAGTATACATAGCAGTTGTTTGCAATTCTTTTTATAGTAGTGTGATAAAGAGCCAACACCTTTAACCAAGTAGGCTAAGATTTAACATACTAAAAGCGAACAATTTTGCTTGGGAAAAGGAGAAAGTTCTGATATTGATACCAATATTCTCGAGATACCCACCCGTACTGATTCACTGCATGTTTATTCACCATCATTCTTTTACTATACTGCGGATTAATATTTTTTTCTAAAATTACAAAAAAAAACTTTGTATAGTCCGTTCCGTACCACTTCCTTGTGTTTGCTTGAAGCAATGCTTACCCTGCCAAAGTGTTACAGGAAACATTGTACTCATCGGTGCATATAATGAACATTTTATATAGTGATATTGATTATATTGACATATTTCATATAAATATACATACTACTACATACATGCATCAATATAACAAGTAATAATAACGTTTTTCTGAGAAACTTTCACTCTGGCTTGTTGTGGTGTGGTAAACACGGAAGGGAAAATGAATAGGTTTGAACTCCCAAATTGCACACATCTAATCATTTTATAATGCATGAATTATGCACTATAAAGTCCAAGTGTGCCAAATAAAAATATGAAAATGATTGTAATGGCTATACAACTCTCCAAACAACTGGATTTATTCCTAAAATGTTGTGATGATGGTGTGAAGCCTTTATCATACATATGAGTTAATTTACTGATCCACAACATGAAACATGGCGTGTCGTAAAATTTTCTACATATTATTTTGGTGACTGGTTGTAAAAGGTATGTGTGTGTATATATATACCTATGATTGTACAGCATACAAGTATTTTGAAGAGAGACAGGGGAAAACCGCAAAGTGCAGCTTTTTAGTGTGACATGAACAAATATAAAACGTATATAAAAATACATTGTGTACCTATCGGACAACATATTGTAACCCACTGAATAACGCATGAACATTGAACACATGGCTCATAATATGACTCATGACCCGATGTGTACTACTCTTGATCATAGTGAGGAGCCGGTTTGTTTGCTTCAGAAGCGAGTTATTGAAGAAATGTACTTATTTGGTAGAAAATTACAGATTTTTCACCGTAGAATAGAGACTGGAAAAGTACCGTTTTGGAATAATTTTATTGAATGGCTACACACAGGAAAGTGGCACAAAGGAAAAGTTTGAATGCAGCAAAGAGTGCAGCATGTAGTTCAGCTTTATGCCTTATTGTGTGGTGTGCGCGGGGTGATGGCAGACTAGGTAAAATTGGTTGTGAAACCATATGTATGTAGCCTAAAAACAGTAATTAGGGTTCAATAAACCTCTGTTTGCAGCTCGTACCACACTACTACACATATGTGTATATGTATGTGTCTATTGAAGAGAAAGTAAGCAAGAATTAACACACGAGTAGTAGTAGTAGTGGCAGGGTGAAAGAAGGTAACAGCCGTCTCTAATAGTTTTTGCCGTAACAAGCAGAAAATCTAGTGAATCGAATGAAGTTCTTCCTCTCTTCATCATCATCAATCCCATTGAATAGCGTACAAATGGGATTTTGGCACTTGTTTAAATTACACAAAATTCTCATAAAATCATCCTCGAAATTCATTTTGCACTCACATAACAATGCAAATTCAAGCCTCTTAAGCGACACATACTTCACCCCATAATAAAAACGTGTGTATTTTCCCTCGTCTCCTTTCTCCACGACTCACACAAACTGTGAGATCTCTCGACATCTGCTCCAGTGAAAGCACAAGGTAACTAAATTGTATGGTAAATCGTTTCGTGTGTGTGTGTGTGTACTCTGTGTACTTGGCCAATGACGCTAATCATTCTATATTACACTTGTTATATAGGGCGTGTGTAGGTATTATTATGTCGCATTAATGCCTTCAATTGGGGCGTTATGAAGCAGACTCATTTGGAGAGATGCTTTTTATGAGAGTCTCCAAGTACCTTGTTTATAGCATACTATGAGACTGGTAGGGAAAGAAGAGAGAATAAAAAGGAGAAATAAACACATAGCACTCAGTAAAGTTTTTCTGGGGGGAGCAAGTCATACTTGTTAAATTAAACGTAATGCAACAACAACAACATATATATATTTATATGCTCATTATAATTACCAAGTGTACCTGGAAGTGATGCGAAATAAGAATCATTGAATTGCCAGGTGCACGTAAGGAAAAAGTTTCATTTTCTCTGCTTTCTCTCATGTATGTTTCCATACACTGAGTCATAAAACAGGAAGGTACAAACTACAACACGCAGACATGTTCCTTAGCTAGTAGCGTTCATATCGGAGTATAGCTGTAGGGATATACATCTCAAGCACACAGATCTTCATATGTACCACGGAAGTTGTGGGCATCTTGGTTTTTCTTCGTCTTGTTTGGTTTATTATAGTGGCATGAATTAGATGAAATGAGAAACGTAACTCGTCAAACCACTATCCATCTAAAGTAGTACGTAACCTCTTGACCATTTACGTAATAGTCGAGGCGGTCATTTTCTTTCCCCATGGCCATATTCCTTTTGCTTGTCCATTTCATGATACCGCTATACTATACTGCCACCACCGTGGTTGCTACTGTAGCTGCTGCTGCCTCCGCTCATTTCTTGACCACCGAGAAATAAACGGAAATCGAGATAGGAGTGAGTGAACACGGAGTTAGCAATCTTTTTAAAATTTTCAAATGCTGGGAAACTCACAAGGGAGATCGGCATAACATAAGCGGATATATACACACTCATATATATAATCCATATAAAAAGAAGGAAAAAAATATAATAACATAGAGAGAATAATGGATCTACATTTTACCGCCTGCCGACATTGGATTTTATATTACATAATATGACATGAAGAACCTGCAGTGGTAGTAGTGTGTAATAGTCGAGGCGGTCATTTTCTTTCCCCATGGCCATATTCCTTTTGCTTGTCCATTTCATGATACCGCTATACTATACTGCCACCACCGTCGTTGCTACTGTAGCTGCTGCTGCCTCCTCTCATTTCTTGACCACCGAGAAATAAACGGAAATCGAGATAGGAGAGAGTGAGCACGGAGTAAGCAATCTTTTTAAAATTTTCAAATGCTGGGAAACACACAAGGGAGATCGGCATAACATAAGCGAATATATACACACATATATATAATCCATATAAAAAGAAGGAAAAAATAATAACATACAGAGAATAATGGATCTACTTTTTACCGCCTGCCGACATTGGATTTTATATTACATAATATGACATGAAGAACCTGCAGTGGTAGTAGTGGTACTGGCATTATTACTACGTTATGTAACATGGTAGGTGTATGTAAACGTACACGAATTATGTATGTAGTAGGTATATATTTTACCAAACTGCTCAAGGTATAATATGTACGTATGTTTTACTGCTGGCGTATCAAACACACTTGAATTCGTTATGTCTTGTAAGAAGCGAGAAAANAGCGCGAAAAGAAGATATCCATTTTTCACATGCCGTTAAATAATTGATAGAGATGAAGAGAGGACGCGGACTGAAGCCTAAAAAACGAAACCGGGGAGAAAAGCAAAAAGAAATTCAAAGAAAGCGATTCATGCAACATTGGATAAGCGAGTTGAATCCTCTCTGCTACTACAACTTCATGCTATCTATTCTGCACAGCATTTTCTCCATCCAGAATAAGAAAAGCTTGTACTCCCCCGTACTGCAACACAGTTGAATCATGTGTAAAGCCTAAGGAACACCGAAAGAAAAAGAGCCGCAACAACATTCCTTTTTACTGTAAACTTTATACACTACACCATTCCACTTCCTATTTGCCTTTTATCCCCTGTTGCCCCGGGTCGTAGTGGAAAATTGAAGTAGACAGAGCACACACGGGTGAAAGCATCGATAAAGATTCTGAACTCTCTAGGTACTTTTTTCGGTCAGAGAAAACGTGGGGAAATTGTAGCAAAAAAAATGATACTGATACCACCTTATTTTATTCGACTGTTGTGATATTGCTGAATATATATTCCAACGCCAACAAAGTAATGCGCTGCATATTATGGACAACGTAAGAAAATCAACCAGCAACAGTGGTTCAATACATTCCGACTTCCACTTTTATTTACTTCTCTCTCTGTGAAATTTTAGTAATACATATATCTAATGTAATTCGTAGCAGGTGATAATACATGTAATAAACGTATGTATCAAAAGATGATACTGCATACTTTTCCTATATATAATATACAGTGAGTAAATATATATACAAATATATG
>JAITYZ010001682.1:0-10606 GCA_027744595.1 Paronellides praefectus | reverse complement strand
GTCTGACTGCATCCGGACAAGACCGAGTTCTTTTGCTGGAGGCTGGAGGGGACCCAAATCCAATCATGGAGATTCCTTACGCTCAAAGATTTTACTGGAGTCCAAACAGTATGGATTGGGGGTACAAAACAGTGAAGCAAAATAGGTCGTGTGGAAACAAAGACGGGATCTGTACATGGCCGCGAGGAAAGGCTTTGGGTGGGAGTAGCTCCGTGAATGGATTGGTGTACAACCGATGCAAACCCAAGGATTATGATCGATGGGCAGATTTTACTGGAGATGAGAGTTGGACTTGGGACAATGTTAAAGATCTCTTCAACAGTATTGAGGATTACCACGGATTTTACGAGGAAACTGCAGGAGATAATCATGGTAAAGGAGGAGAAATGTATGTTGGGAAAATTGATTATATTCCAGGAGTAGAAGTTGTGGAGGATGCTCTCAGGGAAAAGGGAATCCCACTGGGTGACCTAAATGCAGGAGAACAAAATACTTATGGCTTCTCCAAGGTGGATTACAACATCAAACAGGGTCTTAGATGGGGAACATATCAAGCTTTCCTTGAACCCATACTCAATAGAAGCAACCTAGTCATTTACCGATACGCATATGCCGTTAAAGTGGACACTGTTGATCTTGAAGGAACGAATAGAGCCGTGGGGGTAGCATACATGAGGCATGGCGTTTTACGTCGAGCAAGTGTCGTGAAGGAAGTCATTTTGGCCGGTGGTGTAGTGGAAAGGTGAAATTTTCAAATTTTAAAGCCAAAGCTTTTTTTCTTTTTATTTGGTATTTAAATCGTTCGAAAATTTAATATCAAAGTTGTGGTCTTTAAGGTAGAGATTTTTTTTGATAATTTTAGTCCAAAATTACTTATGTTATCTGGCTTCGGAAATCCAGAGGATTTAGCTGAACTTGGCATTCCAGTTATAAAAAATCTCCCGGTTGGTCAATATCTCCAGGAACATCCTGGCCTGGAAATTATAGGACAAAATGGAGGCTTCCGTGTCAACTCTACTTTTGGAAAGGACTCGAACACAACGGAAAATGTGTTGCAGTTTCTACAAAATGGAACTGGACCATTGAACGGATTCAGGTATGAGCATGGATTCGGGTCCCAAGTGCTAACCGGCTATTTGAACAGTAGGACGAATGAAGATAGGACCTTTCCTGATGTACTCCTCTACATTGTCGAACGGTTTATGCCAGACGAAAATGGAACTGGACCTGGACAGGAAATGTATAATTTCGCCGTGGAGCTGCTCAGGTCCAATGCGATGGGGACGATAAAACTTGCCAGTGCAAATCCAGATGATAGGCCTTTGATTGATCCGAATTTTTTCGAGGATGAGGAGGATCTGGAGAAGCTTGTTGATGGTACACAAAATATTGTCTGGATTTTAGTTGACTACCATATCATTGGACATGAGTTCTCTGTAACTTTTTATATTTCAATTGCAGTGATCGAAATAATGCTGGACGTATTCCTAAACTCAACCGCCTTCCAACAAATTGGTGTTCAACCCATGGACGCATTTGACGACCTCTGCACTGAGCACGAATACTCGTCCAGGGACTTTTGGAAATGCTACATTAAAGATCGTTCAGTCCCTTACATGCATCCCACATCCACCTGCAGAATGGGACCAAATGAATCAGTGGCTGTTGTAGACTCCAAGCTAAAGTATGCTCATAAATTCCATTTAAAAAAAACGAATTAAAGAATAGCTTTATTACATTCAACATTGCATACATATCCATATAAATATTAATAACATTCCGCAATAATAGTGCCCCAGGTTCATTAATATTTAACTGCCTTAATATTTCATTTTATTTGCGTTTGTAATTTTTAATGTGTTTATATTACTCTTTTGCAGAGTTTTCGGTACTCAAAACATTCGCGTAGTGGACGCCTCCGTGATGCCTTTCATCCCTAGTGGCAATACCAATTTACCAAGTATGCTAATTGGGGCCAAAGGCGCAGAAATAATACTTTCCGGCCAATAACTGCAGTAGAGCAGCCACCTTTAAAATCAACACACACTTTGATTTTTTTTATTTCTCTCATTTGACTTGCCTGTGTGTATAAAAGATATTTCCTAATAATATAATATACCTACCTACCTACCTGGTCCTGGTCATCATCATCATCTTTTTATTATTTTGTTGCTCCATAAAAGAATGGGAGTATTGTCAATTAAAAAACGCTAAATTGCAAAATTTTTATGATAATAAAATCATAAATTGGGTTGAAACACTGGGATAATATCCTCCAGCATACTTTTCCCATTTTCTTTACCAAAAAACCTGTATAGGTACATGTAATCAGTCCAAAAAAACTTAAATTAATGATAGTATCAGCAACAGGATCAAAAGATCAGTCAAACAATAAAATCAAAAATTAATGGTCGCAGTAGCACACACACACACGCAACGCAGCAAAATGTATAAAGGTAATACAAAGTTTACCTTTTACAGAAGCAAAAATCTCTCTCATCATTTCATTTTTTTTCTCTCTTCATTTTATGGACATGAATAAAGCATGTGAGAACCACGAAAAAAATTATTACTGACACAGCTTTGATATCGATAATTGATCCAGAAAAAAAAGTAATCTGCCTTCGGGAAATATAATTAAATTAGAAAATACATACATACGCAACACAGACACACATGCACCATTAAAGTTGCTGTAAAAGTTACGTCACTCATTCAGTCAATTTGGTGGATTGAACAAAATGCATTTAAGAAAAATTTTGAGTTGAAATGTATACAAGTGCGTAGGAAAAAAAAGTGAGAAGAGAACCCAAATGTTGTTCAATGTCAAAAAGTGATAATGTGAGTTTTCCTGTTTGTGTGCGAGAGAGAGAGACTGAGAGGAGCTGTTTTTTTTACTCCGCACTCGATCATTTTTCATGCATTTTTAATAAACTTGAAAATGATGATGATGATTGTTTTACCACTTTATGAATGTATTATGTATTAAGAAAAAAATCTGAGGTAAAAAAGAATAATGGGTTAGTGTTGTGTGGTGGTGGTAGTGTAGTGGTATTTCTCCATTTAGGTGAGTAATATGTAATTACTGAGGTGTTGTGATGTTGTGAGCCACCCGTCCGTCATTTTCGCTCTGGAGGAAGAATATTTTTTTTAGTAAACTGGCATGACTAACTAACACACATTCCTCCATTTTTATTAATATGAATAATTTTCAAGTGATAATTATTTTTTTTCCAGTATGTAAATCGGAATTTTGCTGCCCATCTCTCTTTTTTTTGTCCAATATCTAGCGTTTCAAATTACCCCAGTTCCACACATCTCAAGTCCATAGTTCATTCCATAACATTTGCACGTGGCCTAAATAATTTTCCTGCCTCTTTGTTGGCAATTTGACATGTGAAACAAGAATATAAAAAGCAGGAATTTTCTGTAAAAGAAAAAGGTAGATAGTCGTAGTAGACCTTGTATTATAAATTCAAGTCAACTGACAAAAAATCATATGCACTTGTAATACGAATAATACTGCTCGCATAATAGTAGTCTCAGAGTGCAATACTCGCTGTCCACTTGCCCATGTTTCGCCACAGGTGACGGCTCTACGAGTAAAATGTAGTGCAGGGAAGAAAAACAGTGAGAGGTGATGTGAAACACGCTGAAACAAGAATATAAAAAGCAGGAATTTTCTGTAAAAGAAAAAGGTAGATAGTCGTAGTAGACCTTGTATTATAAATTCAAGTCAACTGACAAAAAATCATATGCACTTGTAATACGAAAATACTGCTCACATAATAGTAGTAGTCCCAGAGTGCAATACTCGCTGTCCACTTGCCCATGTTTCGCCACAGGTGACGGCTCTACGAGAAAAATGTAGTGCAGGGAAGAAAAACAGTGAGAGGTGATGTGAAACACGCTTATATTCCTTGCCTTTTTGTGGCGTTTCGTATTCTTCGTCAAGAAAACATGCACTTGTGTTGCATGCCTGCACATTTTTTTTACAACAAGATTGCGTGACTCGTGGTTTGACTTTAGTTTTTTTTGTGTAGTAAAATGGCGTACCACTTTACTCTTTGCATATATTAATAAATATTTAGAGTTGGAGCAACAGGTTGGTCCTCTGTGGTCATTTAGCTAACTGCCAAATAATAAAAAAAATGGTTCAATACTAAGTGTAATATGTAGCAGCGTAGTGCCAGGAGATCCCGATATTCATTTTGTGTGACATGTTGTATATATAATTTAAATAATAATAATATACCCACCGCCATCACATCAATTCACATCACCGTTTATATCAGTTTTTTGATATGTAAGGAACTCAATTAGAATCACCTGACGCATGTAAAACCATCTGACACGGTATCTCTCAAGAGTGCATGCACTGCGAGTTTTTTATTGATGAAGCAGAGGAAAAAGACAAGGGAGTGAGGAATCTGGAATAGCCCCAGAGTCTAGACTTTTTTTTCTATATTGTTAAGTGTATTCACAAAAAAAAGTTGAATATGTGTGGCTGTATTATTGCAATTATTATTATTGCCCAATCACTGCCAACATTATCATCATCCACATAATATTATATAGCAATTTAATAACAGCAGCAGCAACAGTTGTTGCTGTTGTTATTCTTCCTGAAGCAGAATTTAATACTTTTACGACTAATTCATTGAAGGATGATGATGACCAAAGCTACACGGCGACCCTGGCCCTGTAGCTAGCAAAATCATGCGTAGTAGTAGTACTACATGCACATTTAATCTTGCATAATGTTACAAGTACAAGCCCTGAATAAAAAAAACTGGACAGGAACAAAATAGCTTTGAGGACTTTTCCGTGTTTCAAAAGCCCTCTTCTCTTTTTTTTTAAATGGCGAGCAGGCCAGACCACACATGGATACTTGTAATGAGAATGAAACAGTAATGGAGGTAATAATATGCATATTTTATGTAATCACTCACTCAACAGCAGAGCAGAGAGAATCATCTTCATCGTTGTTTTTTTTCGACGGAAAATGGGAAATTGTGAATTGAAAAGGTTGTTGAATACAGAATGAGGGGCTGTGGTGGTGGTGGTGGTGTTGTTGGTGGCGTTACTTCTGGAACCAGCAAGTGGAAAACTGGTCATCATCATTAAGAAAAAAGGAGGAGGAAGATGGAGATGAGGAGGCTTGAATAATCAGGGATACTTGTAATGAGAATGAAACAGTAATGGAGGTAATAATATGCATATTTTATGTAATCACTCACTCAACAGCAGAGCAGAGAGAATCATCTTCATCGCTGTTATGTTTTTTTTTCGACGGAAAATGGGAAATTGTGAATTGAATAGGTTGTTGAATACAGAATGAGGGGCAGTGGTGGTGGTGGTGGTGTTGTTGGTGGCGTTTCTTCTGGAACCAGCAAGTGGAAAACTGGTCATCATCATTAAGAAAAAGGGAGGAGGGAGATGGAGATGAGGAGGCTTGAATAAAGTGAAGGAACAAGAAAAAAAAGAAAAAATGTGTGTGGGGTCCAAAATGGTAGACTAATTTACTGATGAGAGGGAATTCAAAAAGGGCAAAATGCACATTAAATTAGGAAATATGAGAAAGCTTTTTGCTACTGTGCACACACAAACATATATAGCCTGTTTCTCCCTTTAAAAAAATTATTGCTGATTTGTTGTATATTTATACTATATTACAAAAATCGGATAGTAAAAGAAGGATATATTTTTTCCCACGAAACAATTTTTTTTAAAATATTGTTGGAGTACAGAAGATCATGTTATTATGATAATTTATACAATTGACATTGATATGGCAGTAGCGTGGTGGCATGTCTCTCTTGACATGTGATGATGATCATAATATGCCATCATTTATAAGAAGTTGATGAAAGGTATAATGGTGCGTGTCATCTCAATACACGTTCGAGTCCAATTCAAAAATAAGTACATATATTACAGTATTTCACGTAACTACCAATCGTTACAATTTTCGGATATGATAATAATAATTTGCAATAATTGACAGAGTAGACAGATAAGAAAAACAATGTCAAAATCAGCAAAATGATGAGATTCAGATTACTTATTATACAAATTCCCGTAATGTACATACTGCAGCTGGTAGCGTGGCATCGGCAGCAGCAGAAGCAAAAGCATCGGATTTAGCCGTTTCCTAGAACAATGCAAAGGGATTATCTCGTCAGTCAGTCGTCGGAAGCATAGATCGACTTTATGAAATGAGTGGTGGATTGCATGTTTCAGAAGAAGATGAAGATATAAGTTGATGACGATGATGATATTGAGACTGGCTGCTGAACAAACACAATAATGTAATTTTTTTTACTTGTCTGTAAGCCAAAATGACTTAATCATCCTTGCTCCTCAGTTCATTCGTGTTGCTGTGGATGATGATGATGATCCCTTCCACTGACTTGACTGAAATCAGTCTGTCATGAAGTAGCTAAAATATCCAAGTCTCTCTATTTATTTTCAGGAGGAATGTTCGATTGCGTGAAAGCAAGTAAAGCGCACAAGCGAGGGGTGATGATGATGATGATGACGACGAAGGTATCAATCGCCTTTGTATGTGCAAGTGAGGAGTCAGCATGCCGTGATGGATATATCAGCAGCACATAAACCTCATCCTCCTCATCTCATACTCGGCCGGATAACAAAGACAAATTACTCATCGCCTGAATGAGAGGATCCTTTTATTCACCCAGTCACCGAGAGAACAGAGCAGACTTGCACAGAGAATCAGAATCACTGGCAGTGCAACGCAACCCTTTTGTATTTTTATGACGACGGATGAGTACAGCTTTTTTGTCTAGTTACATGCCTTGATTAAAAATAAAGTACAAGTAGTACACCAACATACATAACTGGGAGAAATGCAAGTAGCTTCCTCTTCTTGTTGAGCATCTCTTAAAAATGCCATGCCACACTTTGCCATTCAAATGTCAAGAAAGTTGGAACAAGACAAATGTCTTTATTTTCAAGAATAAAATCCCATTCTTTTTTTTAGCAGCAGTGGAGTAGTAGTAGTGAGTGAAGAAGAATGAATGCATTTGCTGCTGCATCATGCATGCAATTTGTATAATGTATATGGTAGTTAAATTGAGAGAGGAACTAGACAACTGTAAAAAGAAATATATGCTATGATGTCTTTAAAAGGGAATAATAAAATCCACAGAAATATAAATACGTAAATAAATAGTGAAAGAAAATTCGAAATACGTTAAGCATACAACAAGACAAGATAATTCAACAGTAATGCCACGAGGAATTTTTGTAAACCCTGGAATTCCAGAATAGTAGGAACAACTGAAACTGAACAATGCACGCACAGTGCAGGGCATATAGCTACGACATATCTTAATGCTGATTTTCTGGTAAAGAATTTCAGAAATTTGGGGAAATTAAGACATGATAAGCGTAGTTGTCTGTTTTTTCAAAGCATCTGTGTATAAAAATGAAAAGAATGGAATAGAAAAAAATACGGAAAAATACAGAGATACAGTTAAATTTTCATTGGTTTTATTTATTGAGGTTTTGAATATAAAAATTCTCGTGAGAGCTGTAGCTTACGATCAATTAAATTTGTTGAATGGCACGGGTGGATCCGGGTGTGGGAGAGGGCGCGTTCCACTTAAGCACGAGACGAGACAGCTACAGGAAAAAATATATATGAGAAACTGGACCGGATTTGGCCCATCATTTTTCTAAATGTACATACATTTTAATATTACGTTGAATGAATAGATTACTTGATTTTCGATACGAGGATATGAAATAATGGAATTACATAATGCACATATTGCACATATTATTATCCAACCTATTTTTTGTTTAAGTTGCTCTGTTCTCGCTCGTGTGAATTTAGTATACGATGCATTGCTCTTTTTGTGGGGTGCTATCAGGAGCACAGAGGAGTCCCATTTGATGAAAATTGAGATTTCCGTTCTCTTTAAAGGTCTTGTTTTTTTCTTAGACTCCCAATCCCAATCCAGATTCAGATCTTCATCCTGAGATTTGAACTATTTTTACGAGAGTTTTTTTTCTGTCGAAGAAGGAAACAAGAGGCTGCCATATGTGCAAGTCTGTCTTTTTTAAATGCAAGATCCTCATTCCTGGCAAACGATATCACGTTCCAATGATCACGATTTACCAGCAAAAAAATGTTCCTTGTGTTCAAACATTTCTGTACATTCAATTTTTTGTTTATTTTTCTAGAAAAAGGAGAAAGCGATAAAAGTGCAATGCGCAACCGGAAATCTATTTAAAAGAGCATAATAATAATATTTTTATTATTGTGCAATATTGAACATTGGGTTGTTTTTATTTGAGCACGTGTGGAAAAAAATCCATGAAAAAGTAGAAAAGATGAATATAAGATGTTGATATTACAAAATAAAAAATATCCGAATCAATTTGTAAGAAAACTAAAACACTAGAATTTTAGATAAAGTTGCGTATATTTTGTTCTATAATCAGCGAAAATTTTTATATAGTTGAATTTCAATGCCGTTGATTTTACTACAGAAAATGAAGTATTCCTTTACGCTATGGGTTTGTGTTTCTGTTGTATCAAATTGATACTATCAATTGATGATAGTTTGGCTGCTGGTGAGAAAATACGGTTTCCCTGTTCTCTTTTGTGACACCTCGATCTTTGAATTTCTCAGTTTCCCCTTGTTTCCCACCACACACGCCTACAACTACATTTTCCAGAAAACGTCACAAATTGTTTTTAAAAACACACCCCTTTTTATAAAATAAAATAAAAGAGAGAACCCCATATAACCAGGAAAGGTGTTCCAGCAGCAATATTTATTTTAAATTTTCATTTCTTCAGAGGATGGTCGCAAGAAACAAGCACGAAAAGGGATTTGGTCATGCGTAACAAATTGTAATCCTGGTTTAAGTACATCCAGCACATTTTTATACAAGACATAGATACCTTCATGTCAACGACAAAGACACAACGAATCTGTAGCACATAACGCAGTCAACAGTATCATGTCAATGACACGACGATGACAAAGCATTGATAAAAACCAAGTTTTAGTTGTGTCTGTTTTTATTTTATTTTTTTCTTGTAAAAAAGCTTAACAACTACAGCCAACCAGCGTACGTATTCCAGCGTACGTATTCCATCATGTCATGTCTTTGCCTTCGATAATGACGACGATGAAAGAAATATGAAATTGCTTCAATTTGTAATCGTGGGAGAGATTTGTTGTTGGAGGAGAGGAAAAGGGAGCATCTGTAAGCCAAGCCAACAAACAAGTCCCTCTTTTTTTACAACTTACCAAAAAAAGCTAAAGATTGAGAGAGTATTAGTATTTATCACATCCGTGCATCACAACAATGGGAAAGAGAATAAAAAAAGTTTGAGTCAACTGGATTAAGACACAATGATACAACCGTATCATCCCAAACAATCTTTAACAATACAACTCTTGGATCTTCTTCTTGATCATCATTTAATGCAGTTTATTTATCCGGTCCTCCTGGAATTATTCTTGGTGGTGGTAGTGGTTTCCACTATCTATCATTTTTTTTATTACATTGCTATTGCACCAGTCACATAACAGCCCTTAATTTTCTCCCTGCCCAACTTTTTATAAGCTTCCAAGAAAGAAGGAAACGCAAGATTTCATCATACTATCATCATTATGATTATTAAAATACGCACACCAGCATTTAATTTTACATTTATCTTTTGTGATGGACGACGAGACCTGCTAATATGATGACTATGATGATGGGGACCAAAATGTGAGCACACCAAGCTAGGTATTTATTTTTCATGTTTTTATGAACCAGATGGGAAATGTGTAGCTCTAACAGGCCAAAATCGAACTGTCCTGGTCCCGGATTAGAAATTTTCTTGGGATCACTTTTTAGATGATGTGATGGGACATGGTATCATTATCTTTCTCATTGTCATTTTGGCCATGAAGATATGATGATCCTCCTGCGCTTCGTATTCATTCTTCAAATTGTTTTTCACATCTATGCATGTAGTATTTTCCGCAACAGTGAAACGGGCTTACCTTAACAGGATTTGCCATGCACATTATCGGCCTTCCAGAAAACCAAACGTGTACTTTTTTTCCTGAGCTGAAAATAAAATCCTTGCCTGTAGCAGCAGCAGTCCATATTATTATCTCCTTGAAGGTATGTCTGCTATGCTGGTAGGCAGGCTAAGGTACACAGATAATTTATATTTCTGCTTGACAAGTTGCGGATTAGTGAGCGAGAGAGAGAGCCCTTCTTCTCCCAATTTGAATAATGTGGAGACTTTTTACAGTGACAGTGAAACGACAGCAGTTGCATCACATTTACAAGAGGATTGCAAGTATGCATGCGTTAAAGCTCAAGCTAAAATCATCATGAGACCGAAAAAAATAGTCCGAACCTTTAAAATGACAAAAAAATCTTAAGCCGAAGCCATAACCAAAGTCGTTTTTTCTTTTTCTATCCCCGGTACTACTCTTCTTTGGTCCCTTGAGCTTCTTGGTAAACATTACTTACATGGAAAACGATCACTATCTATTCATAAATGACACAAGAAGAAAAATGATAATTGTTAAAATATTATTGTTGTGATCGAGAATGG
>JAITYZ010001681.1:0-48685 GCA_027744595.1 Paronellides praefectus | reverse complement strand
CCAAAACTATATTTTAGCGTTTTACCTATTTTGTTTCGTATTTCTAAATTGTTAAAAAATTAGAGTTCATAATTCAAGTTTGATTATAGTGATTGAGCAATATTATGCCTAGACTAAAAAGTATTCAGTTTTATTATGAAATTAAAGTAAATCTGTATAATCATTCCCAGCATTTCACCTTTTACAATTTAATACACAGAACAATTTTTAAAATTGGCTCTAATTATTTTATGTCAATAAAATGAAATGACGACTTTGGTTACCGAGGGTGTTGTAAATTGGTGGTAGGTAATCCAAGTGAACGCTTTTAGTATATTGGCCTGTTTCATGGCCTTCTCATGGAGTTTTTCTCAGAGGCCCATATAAATATATGTATGTACATCATAAACCTTTTAAAATAATTAAATATTTTTGTATATTTACATGCATATAATTAGCAGCATTTCAAGTATGAACATAATAAAATGTGTTGGTGTAATCGTATCAAGTTTCTTTGCAGTTTTGACCATGACAGCTAACATTTTAATGAAATTGAAACAATTAAATATTCTTTATCAGTTCAAACTACAACCATCATTCCAAACATTTCATCCACTTCCTCGTCGCCATCACCATCATCAGCAGCAGACCGAAAATGTACGCAAAAAGATACAGCAGGACTGAACAAGTGTTTACAACAAGTTCTCCAGGATCTCAAACCACGACTGGCCAAAGGAATTCCAGAGATAAGCTTGCCCCCAATGGAACCACTTAAACTGGGAAACATTGGTTTTGAGCAAGGCTCTGGGACTGTCAAAATTGTTTCTTATTTTAGCAATGTAGAGGTCTCTGGGTTGTCCAATTTCTCACAGTCGCATTTCTGGTATAAAAAAATATGTAAAATATAAAACAAACCAAATATTTATACACGTAAACCTGCCGTAAATTAATTCATGTATCTTCCTTCAATGAAATATTTATTAGGGTCGATGTTCCGAAAAGAACCATGGATTTTGACATAATCTTCCCCCAACTGTCCATGGCCGGCGTCTATGAATTATCCGGAAATCTTTTTTTCATTCCTATCGGTGGAACTGGAAACTTTTACCTTAATTTGGGTAATTTATTTTTTTACATTGAATGATCTTGCAATTTGTATCGTAATACATTATTTACATGTACTCGACTTTATTTTAAAATAATAAGGTGGTATCAGAGCCAAAGGGGCTAGTAAGCTCTCTGTATTCAGAAACAGCACCACTGCTCAGGTGATTGTTAAAAAGACGGACGTCAACTTGGAAATCGAAACGATCAAAGTTCACCTTACAAATCTTTTCAACGGAGATCGTCTGTTGGGCAAGTTTTCTTTAACAACAAAACTATATCCTACTATTCCATTCCCATTTCCCCTTTATTCCATTATTCCTTATACTTCCAACTGAAAGAAAACATCTTTATTTCCAATGTTGGGCATCGAATAAAAAGGGAAAAAATCGCTTGAGTGCACCCACTCTCTTCTCTCTTTATACTCAATACTCAACAAAATACATCTCTGTAGGTACGTTCATCAACAACTTTCTCAATGAAAATTCTCAAGAGGTTTTTGCCGAGGTGAAGCCTCAGATTGGAGCTCAAGTAGGGGAGATGCTATCTCTCTTGGCTAATCAGGCCCTTTCAGCGCTCTCCACAAGTCATCTTGATGAAGTTCCTTTTAGTCCCAGTTCAGATGAAGAAGAAGATGATGATGACCAGGACGTATAATGTATAATGAAAAACAGTACAAGAAGGGGTAAATGAAAGTAAAAGTATCTTTTCCTTGTAGTTTTTTAGGCAACTTTTTTTATCTATGATTCATTTCGGAAGTCAAAGACATACAATTTATCATGTCATGTGTATGTATGTAGGTATATCAATCAATCGTAATATTTTGTATTTACTCCTACTTTGTTCTGACATTTAAAAACTTGTAGATATTGTTTTTTGTTCCTAAATAGACTGTTGCTTCCATAATATAATATTAGGTAGATATTTTTGTATTACAAAGTTATTTAATTCTCAATAAATATATAATGTATAAATTTATTAACATTCTCTCTTTTTTGCATTCTTGGAAAAGCGTAATATGTATTTGCTTGCTTTTGTATATTTAATGCGTACATAATTTGCATACATTCATACACCTATAATTCCACCTTCCATAACTTATTACTATACAGTTGAGTGTGATACATTGCGAATTTTATGGATGGGTAAACAAAAGACTGGCAGAGCAACTCTATAAATAACAGGAATCCATGGAAAAAGTAATTTATACCAATGCCCCGTAATTTCCTGATAAAGTTTTGTTTCTTTTTTTGTATATTTATCTTTCCATGTGCTGTACAGGCACGTTGAAAACAAGTAATAAATGAAGCGAAAGTATGAGGAATGAGTTTTATCAAAGTGACGCATCAATAAATTGGAAAATAATCTCTGTAGTGATGGATACAGTGTAGGAATGTTTGGAACAGTGCGGGTTGAAGGCAAAATATAGTCATGGTATCCTAAATTAGGATGCACAAAATGTAAATATAAAAATATTTTGCCTGTATAACTGTGCATCAAAATTGCAAATATCCGGGTGAGTAAAAGTCATGTCAAGTTGGATATGTGACAAGCAAACATACAAAATAATATGAGATACGGCAAACGAGAGAAAACAACAATAATTCGGTATGCGTATAAAAAAAGTATAGCAAAGTGGCACAACAAATTGTTCAAGTTTCTTATTTTTTATTCAAACCATCTTTTTTTTGTATTTCTCTCTTTCTCCCTCGAGGTACTTATTTTCCATAATAAGATTACCATTATTGAACATTATGGACACGTTACACATAATAATTTTTTCCCCTATTTTAAAACATCTTCTTCATTTCACATTTATCATTTCATGCACAAATATATAAAGGATATATTTTTATTACTCTTTTTCTCACTTTTTTCTTCGTACTTTCAAATTTGCTGCTTGAGCAAACAAACAAATATTTTTTTGTTGCTGCTGCTGCTGCATGCTTTCTCCTTTTTTCCGTTGTTTTTTGTCCGTCGTTGTTGTTGTGACCTTTTTTTGGTATAATCAATATCATACGATGAAAGTTTATGATTGAACGTTATTATTATTATTAGAATTACAATTATAACAATAAAACATTTTTTTAGTTAAGCTAACATAAATTGCGTTGTCATCATTTTCTTCTTTATTTTGATCTGGTTTTTTGTGTCTAGTCATTCTTATGAACTAGATAAGATGGAAAGAGTTTTCTTTACTATATTATCTTTTAGCGCATCATTCTTTTAACTTAATAACTGTCATTATTACATTGTAAGTTATTTAATATTTACAACTTAATTTACTATTATTTTTAGTAATGATTCATAAAATTATAAGATTATTTTTACTCAAACTCTAAAAAAATGTGTGAATCTCACTCAGGCTCTCAGGGAATGGTGGTCGCGTGACGAGGGTGTCTATAATAAACAAAATATATATAATATATTTACAGGCATACGGATAGTTAACTCCACTATACTGATAAAATCATATTTCAAAATTGATTATAAAGTGAGAAAATTAAGTAGCTAAAAAATTTGTGTTTGTATTAAATACGTATATTTTTTTGTACAGCAATAAATACTAACCCTTGTCAATAAATACAAATAAAAACCATGAATTTTTAGTGTTTTACATCTTTTTATCTACAATATTTAATAATTAGATTAGATTTTAAATCTAACATGGTGTAATATTAAAAATTCTAAATTATACACACGGAAGTATTTCATTTTATAAATTGAATGTAAATGCTTTAACCAACTAGTTATTTTTTAAAAATTACCATCAATAATAATATCGTATTATAATAAGTAGTCTAAAAAAATTATAGAGTGTAACTTAATTACCGCATCTTCACACAGATCTGTACTTTTATTCATATGGGTATATGTACACATGCATACATGTACCTAGCTTTTGTCTAGTAAAAATCTTCTTTTTTTGTTCTATTGAAACCCCATCTTTATTCCTGACAAATTTAACATGTCTTGTTTACTTAAATATTTTATAAATGTGTACATTGTACAGCATTAATCTTGGCATAATATTTTTTTGCATCTTAAAACTGTCCAACAAAGAAAACATACACGAGCTCAGTCGTCTTAACTTGATTAGCTAACATTGTATATTTTGGTAATTGCGAATAATTCAAAATGTGGTAAGGTCATATTTTATGTATGATAATAATAAATTTGTTGATTATTTTATAAATTCATCAGGGGTACTTTGGATCTCACTCAAAATACAATTATCATTATTATTATTACTTAAATACGTATTCACATATCATTAAAATAATCCTTTTTACAATTTAAACTGAACTGAACCAAAATACATTCTACAAATTAAACAATTTATTATTTTTAAAATACAAACTTAATTTTGGCAAAAACAAGAAAAAATTATATCGATTGCGATAAAAAATAAATAAATAATATAAATTGATCTGCCTATATCTTCAGATCGTACGTTTTGTTTTCTTGAGGGTTGAAAATTTACCTTTGACAAAATTTACAATTGATTACCACAAAATGAAGAAGAAACTATATATAACATCAAGTACACCAATTTTGTAACATAATATTTTTGTAACATTTTTCTTCATGATGTCCAGCAGCATATTATATGTTCGCGTTTATCCGTCCGTCGGCATGGGAGGAGAGTAGTAGTATGTTAGATAATAATAAGAGAAAAAGTACGTAGTCAATAATAGGTAGTCTTGTTCCGCTTGTCAACTGCGTTCATCAGGATCCTCCTGCAGCTCCTTCGGGACTTTTGTCTGTATCTGGAAGCACAAGAATAATAGTACGTGTTACTTTTTAAACATCTTTTTTTCTAAACGAGAAGGAAGTTCAAGGAACTCAAGATTCTTATGTTCAACAAAATTTCAGTTTAATCATCATCATCATCGACAACAAACATATCATTTTAAAAATAAAAGAAATCCAAGTCTGAGAGGAAATGGCACAAACGCAGTTTTTTACTAGAATTTCACACACAGCTAAACTAATAAGTTCACAGTCACAAAAAGATCTTATATTTTCTATCTTCCAGCTAATCTGTTATTTCTACACAATAAATATATACGTAAAAATGAACGGGAAAAGGTAGTACATGGGTACGTACGCTTGATTTTCCAGCAAAGCGAAATGTACTACACCAAGCTACCTTAGAAGTTCCGACATGTCAATGTACAAAAAAAGTTTTTGTTTTTTACGGAGGAAAATCGCAAGTAAATGAAGTAGACTTTTTTATGGATGTTGTTGGTAGAAGAAGAAAATAATAATGATGAACAACCATAACAGGGAAAATAATGTGTACACGGCCATCAAGAAAGAAACAGAAAATGTCGCAAGGCAAGACACGACTTTTTTCTTTCTCTTTTATTTCTCCTTTCCCTTTTTCCCCTTGACTTGCTTTTCAAAGTATAAAACAAAGTGGCGTGTGTGTACAAGTTGATCTGATAAGATGTGTCTCCTCATTTCTCTCTTGCTCATAATCATCTTCTTTCTTGGGTATTAATGCACGTAGGGGACTCGAAGACAAAACAAGTATAAAAACGAATAATACCGAGAATGCCAACGTAAATGAAAAGAGAAGGAATGTTGCCAAATGGAGAGAGATGTTTATACAAAACAGATATTCTTCTTCTTATTATTATTATTTTATTATTATTATTATGATATGACATGAACCCTTTTTTGGAGGAATGATGATTTTTTTCTCAAGGGAGACTTGAAAGAATTCCCATATCAATAAATAACTTATTCCGTCTTTTTCGACTCATGTACTTCCATGTATACATCATCTGCAGCTTTATTTGATCATCTTCCTCTTCCTTTCACCAAACAAAATACTTCCGTGAAAAGGAGCAAAAGATGAAACTATATTGCTACCCTCTAATAAATAAGATGAAAAAGTGAAAGTTGACACACAAAAAGGAAACGTGAGTTACTGCGCAACACACATCCACGCAAAAAGACATAATGATAAACACACAAGAGAAAGAAATACGGAAAGGAAAAATATAATAATAATATATGTATATGGTACGATGCACAATATATATTTCCGGTTTGTAACAGAAGAACATATAGGTAGTATACCTACGTGTATATATATTTTTATTATTGAGTTGTTTTCTTTCCCGGTTCAAAAGGAAAAAATCATTATTTTACACTCAACGTTTCTAGAGCAAACTTAATAATTGTCAGAAAAAATACGTAGGGAAAAATTGATAGTCATGTGGAGTTTCCTTTTACATGAATGATTTTTTATGTGTGCATCATATACGCCTTGCTCGTTAATTAAGAGAAGATCCTCCAATAAAAAAATATTGATGAATCATAAATTTTAGTGGGTTTTTTCACTATAACACCACCACTATCGCTAGATAGAACCACGATTTATCCAAACGGAAATATCTAATACCGACAAAAAATATTGTTATTACATTCCGGGTAATAATAACCTGCTACAATGCTATGTATATTCTATCTCGATATGTTGTATATTGAAATGATGAAATAGCATATTAGAATGTGCGTCTGTCTGGATTACATTTCAGCAATGTTTACTTTCCCACAGGCAATTTTTTTCCTTTTTCATTACTCTCCAAGTATAGCTGTTATAATGAGAGAGAGAGAGAGAGAGAGAGAAGTGTGATAATAAAATTAATGGCTGGCTAGTGGCATTGGGGGAGTAGAGTACAAATACAGGAGGCTACGATAGAAATGCTGATTGACGAAGCATTTATATAAATCGATATAAAAGTTTGGATAATGGTACGGACTTAATTGCACAAACAATAACAGTGATAGTTAATGATATGATATAGCGATATATCAGAGAAGTATATAATTATTATTTTGCATCATTGTTTACGTTTTAATAATTTTCCATATACCGTTCTGGTTTTTATTTTTGCAGTCCAGTCATCGTTTAGACAAGAAAGTAATGTAAAGAAATAAATTTTGACTGTTAAACTTTTAATTGTTCATTACTCGTTCCTACCAAGTTTTTGCAACATGTCACATGTCTTTTCATTCATTTACCAAAACACGTAAAGGAAATAAAGTTACATTTACTTTTAATTTTGTCTAGTCTTCTCATCACGGCAGAATCACAAAATTTGAACTTTCACTCTTATTCTCTATAACTTTATATCACATAACCTACATTTAACATTTTCATCACCGCTGCTCATTCACCGAGTACATTTTGACCTGTATACTGTATAGTGATCCATATACTCCCTCGTAAAAAGCAGCAGCAATACAATAATTATCATTGTTTACGACTGCTGTGTGTCAACGACTAAAACGGAAGTTTACTTAATACTTTCGTGTGAGTTGCTGTAAAGTTGTAATAAATTGGAATGGTAAGCAAATAAAGTCGTAATGTGTGTCTGTGTTTGTTTGGGTAGGTGAAAGGGAGATGAAGATGAAATGAAGCAATTAGTGCAACAGCAAATGAATGGCCAGAGGAGAAACGGACATGAACAAAAACAAGCAAAATTGAACTTTCCATCGGCCAACTTAAAAACTTTCTCATTGCTTTGCTTGGTATATGAATGGTTCTTTTAAAGGGAACTCCTTTCTCCATGCATACCTTATATTAATAATAATGTAATTCATATGGCAAAAAATGAACAAGCTTCCTTTTAATTCACGCAAACAAACGACCAAACTACAGTAATAACTATCTTTTATTATGAAATTGCTGCGAGTTTAGAGAGCAGAGAGCAATTATTATTCCTTTTGTTTTTATTACTCCCCCCGTTTTTGATTACCGTGAAAATTTTATGACGGCGGTACAGGTTACTTATATCCAACATGACATGGTGAACTGGACGGCAATATAAAATAATAGTAAAGTGAGTGATGACGACGAAAAGTCAACTTTAAAACATGCTATAAAAGTACAAGGCGAAAAGGAATAAAGAAAGTACATTTAGTCATCCAGCTCATTGTACATGTTAAATAGGTATATAAAAGGCTAACCTTATTTCCCCTTTGAAATAACAACCATTACTACTCTGTTTACGCCTCTCTCTCCCGCTCACTCAAAGTTTACTTTTTAAAGTAAAAAAATAAAAAAATACCCGGAATAAAAAAAACAGTCAAAAGTTACATTTGCAGTGCAAAGTACCCGATAAACTTTTGAATTGGCCATTCTCATATGCCGTGTGTGTGTTTGTGCCGTGCCATATGGTGTCCTGTGGTTAAATCCCAAACATGCAACTTTTACATTTTTTGTTGTTGTTTAGTTGTTTTACTAAAAGTTGAGTAGTAGTTTTTTTGGTGAGATGTTGCAAATATATGCCTAAACAAATAAGTGAATTGAGTATATATTGTCTAGGAATATTTTTACAAACTATATTTCAACCATGTGGTGACGGTGGGGGATTGAGATGGGATAAAATGGGAAGTGGATACTAAGTCAAGTTTCTCTTCCTTTTAAAAAAACAAACGTTTTTGTCGCAAGTTTATAAAATGCTATCCAGTCATGCGTTTTGCTGTTGTCATTATAATTTGCTGCTGCTTGGGAGAATGGGAAAATTCATGAGTGCAGAAAAAAAGGAACAAATTTTTTTGTCCTTTTTTTAGAAGCTATGCGCGCTATAACAACTTATTATGAATATGTAAACGAAAAAGTTTTGTCCTTTTTAGTTTGTATACCAGCAAAAATGCTAGCTCTGAGTTACGCTTTGGTGTAGTATTTATAGTTCCACGAAAAAAGTGGTTGCGGCTGTTTGATATTTTTTCATTAATTTTTATACTGAATTTTTTTCTCTTTTGGAAGAAATATGTATGAAAAGTTTTTTTGTCTACTCAATAAAAACATTTGTGCTCTTTGCATTGTTATTTCTATTTTAGACTTTTATACTTACCACCAACATTGAGGGACTCCAAGGCTTCTGCAACCCCTGAAGTTGAGGTGGTAATGACACCATGATCTGTCACGTCCGATAGCGCATTCCTTCTTCCCGTTCTCCCCGTCTCGATAAACTTTTTCAGCTCATCAGCAGTCATGGAAGCGACCACAGCAGGGTCCAACTCTGCAGTAGAGCAACACGCATCCCCGCCAGTGGCACCACCCTCCGCACCAGAAGACGTTGTGGACGACGCTTCCCCAGAACCACCGTCACCACTTGTTCCTGGTTCTCCCATCGCTGAATATAATAGCTTTTTTACTGACAAAAAAGTACTTTAATCGAAAAAAAATAACAGTGTTTCTTTTTCGTAGAAAAAGAAACGTCAGGTGGTTTTGGTCACTACTGCCACTATTCACTGATGACTACAAATGTCCACTTTCATTTTTTTTAAACGTCAAAGAAAATCTCATTTTCTCATGTCACCTACAAAGGTCATCATTATCATTAAGATTACACACACATGCCACTTCTACACTCCAGTGCGTCATTCATGAGAATATTATGAGAAAGGTCATTTATAAGCTGGACCCCACGTACATATGTATATTATTTGCACAGAAAAGAAAATGTCAATGGATGCTAAGAAGATTGACTTGACATATATCATTCAACCGTCAACCCTCACAAACCACACTGTCATTGTCACCATTGCTATAGTATATTATGTCCCTTTTCTCTGCCCCATCCGTCAGACAACGGGCAACATTTTTTTTCTTGTGAAATCAGTGGAGCGAATAAAAGATAAGAAGGAGGAAAAGTATAATAAAAAAGGAAAACACAGAAGAACGAATGCAGAAGGCTTCAGGTCTTTTTTCTTATTTCTCTCTCTCTCTCTCTTTCTACATATTTTACACTGAACAGCTCACAAGAGAGAAAGTCAAAGGATTTAAAAAAAAATACGCGCACAAAGTGTAGCACACGAAATTTTCCTCTTCCTTTTTTCTCGAGTAGTAGTCCCACCAAAACCACTTATTTTTTCTCTCTCGGTTCCCTAGCCACTCTGGTATTTGGTCTACCTAGAAATTTTATTAAGTTGGATGGATATTCTATATAGAGGTAGGTTCCTATTTTACACAGCAACTAAACCGGTGGATAGGCCTTTTTTGGTTTAGTGAGCCACTTCTTGGTTTTTATTTACATTTATTGCAGGTTATGTAACAACTTTGTAACTTTCTTTTTTTTCTGGTTCTTTATAAATTTTTCTTCTTTTTAAAAGCATCCGTTTTCCTTAAGCATTACAATGTAATACAGTATAATACATGTATCGTTTAGATGTTTCCTTTTTTATTATAAATTCTTTTTTAACGCTTATGCGTATATATATGTAACATTTACTCAACCTAACAAATTCATTTTGTTGTTATAAGAGAGTCGAGGAGTCAGTGTATTATTTGTATGTGTGCGTGTGCACTCTTTTTTTTCCTCCGTTTTGATTCTTCATCATCCATCCATTGCACACACACACTCTGTGTGCACTTTTTATTTGCCACGCTCCAAAGAACACACAAACAAACGGTAAGGTATAAAAATATAGTATTATTATGGTAGTAGCACTTTAACTTTATTTTCTTCAAAGAAAAAAGGCTTACACCCTTATAGTCATTTTCACTTTCACTCCACACACAACTCTTTTTTTACAAGGAGAGTTGTTCCCTGTGTTATTTAAGCTGAATAAGAGAGCATTGCTGCACAAAAAAAAACTCACACACACACACAAGTTATATAATAAAATGTAACATAGTCTCTCAGTCCCTTTTTATTTAGTTTACTCAACTGCTTTCCTTTTCTTGTCTTTTGAGGTTGGTTGGTGAACTTATGACAGGATTTTTTTTCCACAAAAAAAAATCTGATCTCTTTTTCTTTCTCGTTGTAAAACTTACAAAAGTGTATTATGTATGTAGAAAAGTGTTTGTGTATGTGGGTGTTTTCTTCTTCAAAGAAGTACTTGACTTTAGAAGCACACAGGGTACAATCAGAATGATGATTGTGTGGAGTATAGAAGCAGCGATGGTTTGTGGTGGCGTCAATTCAATTTTTTTACCCCTGGAAAAGTTATATATATAGGTATGTTGGTATATAAAGCAATAGATGTATTGCATGGAATGGAGTAAAGTGGCAGTCAAAAACCCGAGGGTATTTTTCCTCTTCTCATAGTCAACACAGACAGCAACGTGCACTGTGTATACTAGTGGCCCATGTGGTGGTTTACTTTGATGTGATGTGATGACGGTGGCGGTGCTGCTGGAGTTGTAAAGAAGGTTGTGTCTGTATGAAATTTTCAGACATTTGCTGTCACTGCGCTTGTATAGCTCCTCTATCACTTTTTTTCCCTCCTGCAAAAAAAAGAAAACATCAAATAGAACCACACATGATATTGTACAAGAATATTTTTTTTATTATTATGTAACTGCGACTCATACCATACATTTTAAGTACAACTATACCATAAGCATTATTATTATTATTATATTGACTTGACATAAATAAAGGCTCAAGGCATTACATTGCGCAATTGTAATATGGTACGATGATGATGATGCCAAAGCTTATAGACTAGACTAGCTCAGCGAGTGAACCTACTTTTTTATTTTCGGGGAAATGATGGCATTTTGGATTTTGGAATGAGATGCAGGGGAAAAGGTAGGAAATATTGGAAATTTGGGATAAAATTGAGCATTTCGTATGCAGGAACATGTGTGCGTCGTTCAAATTTAAAGCCTACATATATTGCAGTGCAGTGGTGGTGCGGCTCCTGTTACTATTTCTCTTATGCCGTGATATTTGGTTTTATTATTGGTGGTTTGTTGAGTAGATTGTAGGAAATATTGGAAGCACTATACTGTGTCAATGTATTTAAATGTGTCGCAGTGAAATGTGGCAATATAGAAAAGGGAAGGCCCAGCTGCCAACGTGCCACTGAAACATTTTTAAACGATTTTTGTTATGATATAGTAAAGCAGGTCAAACGCATATTGATAAGGAGAGAAGATGGTCTGAAAGGCTTGGATGATTATAAAAAGCATTTTATTCAGAGTTGAATAGAAGTAAGGACGTAGTGTGGTTGGTGGTAATATAAAAAATAAACTTGCAAAATTGTTATTTCTTGGACGAACATTCAAAAATGAATATTTTTAGCAGGTGAAAAATAACACAAGAAAAAGAGATATAAATAGTCAGTAATATGAGCCATTATTGATCTTCTTTTCTGGGTGGATTGGAGATTTTCCGAGTACTAATCCAATTATCTTAGTGGCATATGCAATGTATTTTGCTACAGCGTACTTTACTCTTCCTGGAACTAATCTCGAGAAACAGAAAACTGACAAAAAAAATGTATAAAGCAAATGAAAGAAAAAAGGAACATGTGGAAGCTCTCTTGATTGTAATCTTTTAAACATATTTGCTTGTGGCTTTATCCATTTTAAAAGGACCTGCCCTTCCGGTGGTTGTAAGATAAAATGTAAAAGAAACATAATATTAACACTCAAAATGTTGCGAAACAACCAAAGTATCAAAGTAGCTTAACGATGCTATATAGTAATAATATGCATGCATTGACCGATTTAAATGAAAATCGATATTGGCACATAAAATGTTGTGGAGATGCCCACAAAGTCGGTAATGTAAAAAATCATTGGTTTTTTTAAACACAGGTAGGCAGTCAGACAAACAATAAAAACATCAAGTAGCAAACTAGCACACTATTTCATAATATTTTTTTTAAATGTTAAAACGTTACAAGTTTTAAAATTAATGAGAGAAGAGAATCTGAGCAAAAAAGTTCTATAAATTACACATAAACTTTAGCAACATTTTCCATCTCTACAAAACTTTCACTCATTTTGTGTAAAGAGAGCCGACGGATATTTGCATAATAAATTCATGTTTAGTAAAAGTCCGGTAGCCCGCAGCATAAAAAAATAATCCCATCTCTTCACGGATATAACAACTGCTCATTTTGTACGCTTGGAGAGAGCATTAAGTTTGGATAATGATGGTAATGATGCAAAAAAATATTTCAAAGACCTTCAGGAAGTATGCATGTAGGTATACACCATAATTATAATATAATATGAATCCTTTTCACAATATAATGGTAATAACGATGATAATGATAACGATGACCCCTCATTCCCCTCTTTTTTCCAGGATAATTTTCTTGGCTCTCCATCTCATGTTTCTTTCTTTCTCTCTTCCCTTCACTTCACACACAAACATATAAAGTTGCATGCTTGCATATGGCTGTTTCCATTCTACTAAAATGCTAATTTCACACTCCACAAGGGCCCCAGGAGGAAGGGAATACTCTTTTTGATATTATGATATGTATACCATTCCATGAGAAACAACACATTCCTTTTATTCGTCAGTGGAAAACAAACAACTGCACACTTTGTACGGTGGTTTGCTCATGTCCTATTTTACGTCTTTGAGAGTTCTGATCTTGTGGTGAGAGCAGCACATCCTGTCCTGTACTTAAAACTTGAGAGAGCTAGCTGAAACTGAACTACTTTTACTACACTCAACTATTAAACAAGAGAGAAAGGGAAAGAGAAAGGAGCCACAGATGTTGAATTCATTATGGTTAGCTTAACAAGATCATCATTTACTGATTGTCTGTTTTAGTATTTGAGAGAGGGAGGAAGAGAAGGAGAGTGAGATGAAGAGTAAAAAATGGGTGGGATGTTCTATTCAGGGAAAAACAAGTCAAGTGAAAGCGTCTGTAACAGCCCAACCAACTTGTCTTGAGAGCTTCAAGAGTCCACCTACCCATCCATAAAAAAACCTTAAAAGGATAAATGTTTTCTTAAGCTCAGAAGAGAGAATATATATATTTAGTTATTATTATATTATTCATTAGGGATTTCTATTTATAAATTCACTCAATTTTTTAAAAGCATATTCAGCAATATAATTTTTAATACTAAAAAAATCACATGAAGTTAAGCTGCTGCTGCGTTGTCAAAATGCTGAAAGGAATTTACTATAAAATTAGTAAACTCAAGGTCGATTACCAAGTAAAGATAAAAAGATTGGATTTTACATCGATTGCAATTTAGTGCCATCTCAAAATCAAGATAAATTTTATGTCAACACACATGATAATCATGGCTAACTTATCTTCCTGTTATCTGTCCTTGGCCTGCCATTACCTTACTATCAGTTTTATCCATTTCTACTGGTAAATGAGGTTCTGAAGACAAAAGATTTGCCAGAAATTTCTTATAATCTTTGTCCTCTTTCAAAACCTCACCACTTTCTAGAGCATATCACATATATATATCGCGCACTTATTTCCAAAGTCATTTCCCCAAACAAAGTTCCCTTTATCTCTCCTCCTTGACTACTTTTTTCCCCCTACTTTTCGTCTCACTCTCAACAATGTTTCACTTTTCCGAAAAGTTTCCTCTTTTTTTTCTAAGCACCACCAGAACAAAATATATATTATGTAGCTGCGACGACAACGGCGACGACGAGGAAGATGGCGAGACGTGACCAGGCAAAAGGGAGCCATCCGACGACTACAATGATGGTGACGGTAAATTTACTTTAAGGAAAGAGCATGAAAAGGGAAAAGAGAAAGTTGGTTTCTCACAAAATAAAATCAGAGCAAAGAAAAGGTAGTGGAGTACTATTACAGATACACACACCCAAGCAAATTGATGTGAGACGTGATCCACAACAAAGTTTCCATAAAACTTCTCTAAAGGCGGAAGATCAAAATGAAAAGGAAGAAGAAGAGAAATGACTGGGTGAATAAGGAATGTTGAGAAGGGCAAAATAGACCATCAGCCAAAAAGAGAGAGGTACACACTTTTACTAACAAAATATATACATTATAAATACCTGCTTATTTACATGTATACCAAAACGCGCTTGGTCCATAGAAAAGCCATCCATCCATATATCCATTCAAAAAAGCTTTCAAAGTAGTAGTCACAAAATCCCTACAGCCAAAACTTTCCTTCTATCATGTTTTTTCTCATTTTCCATAATATTAAATAATAATAGCACTACTACAAAGAAAAAAGGGGTTTCTTCATCTTCCCTCACACCTACACTTGAATATGTGTATTATTTGCTTCTACAAAGTTTAACAATTTTATCTGCATATAAACCAAACCCACTAATACTACTGCTACATCATCATCGTCATATCATCGCATCCTCCTCCCTTTCTTCTCTTTTCATCAAAGGGACCTTTATATTATATCCTTTTGAAAGACAGTAGCATTATTTTTATCTTTCTTCCTTTTTTGCATTTTTTTATGTCGTTGCAAGTCAAGCTGAAAGCAAGATAAGGATTTTTTCCCGTCTAGTCGCTTGGATGCTGATTGCATTTTTTATAGTTTACCGCTACATACAACTGACATACAGACATGGGATATATTTTATGATGCGTTTACTACCTAAAAATTAGTGAGATTAACTGTTTTGTCAAATAAAACAGACAAATATTTATACTCCCGTTGTCCTTGTTCGCTTTTATATAAAAAATCTTAATTTTTCCACAAAAAAATCAAAGATAAACAGGCTACACGCTACACAGATTGAATTTCCCAAATTCTAGCTTTCTAACACCATAATGTTTACTCGGATTGTTGTTTATGAATTTTTCGTGCAAAATATGTTGCTTTTATGCATACTATTGGTTTACTAATATACTTGGCCTTAGCAAAGAATTTTCCACCCAAAAGTTGAATGAAAAATAACGGCAAGGCTATAAGCAGAAACAATGCCAAAAATTTTGGTTTATGCACTCCCTAAACTCATACACTCCACAACTCACTCATAACTTATAACATTAACTTTCTCCTAGAGACTCGCTCATTATCACTAAAACAAAGTGTGAAATAACCAACAACAAACAACTTTCTCCGCATCAAAAAACCTACCCACCAGCAGCAGCAGTGATAAAAAGTAGAAGAGTACACAGTAGCTGGTCACATTGAGCAGCTACATTTTTTTATTGCATAAAAATTTTCCGCTTCATTTTTCCTTTGTATGCATAAGCATTTATACAAACAATGCATACCTACCTACTATACATTATGTGTTATTATGATTGCTGTAATGTACATGACTTGACTTGTTTATTTGACGAGGTCTTACCAGAGAGGAAAAAGCCAGCTTATATATTTCATATTCATGCGAGCTCATTGTTTTATGGTTGTTTTCGGATTTTCTTCTATTCTTATTTTCATCACCTCGTTACTACTACCACCACCATCACCACCTCACCAGATACTACATGTTTTTTTATTTATGAGTTGTTTTGGAAGGGCACACGGTTTGAACTTCCGTGGACTGTGTTTGGTTTGTGTTCCCCAACAGACTGTTTGTTTGCCACAATGCCGTAAAATATAAATTAATGTTGTTTGTAAGCAGCCATGACTCTGCCCTGGTGTTAAAAAGGTTCCAGAGTTTTATTTATACCGACCTTGTACAGAAAAAAGTGAAGCAGTAAAAAACGGTGAATCGTATAGAAACATCGTTACGGTTGTACACTCTCATGTTTTTTGTGACGATGAGTGAATATCATTTAGTTTTTTAAAAGGTAGCTCATCATGTCATAAATATCCAATAATTTAAGCTTGCAGTCAGCAGCATAAATTTATAATATGTACATATATACAATGCTATGAAGGTAGTTAGGTTTTTGTGAAAGACAAGCCAAACAAGAAGGAGAAAGGATGAAAAGAAAAAAAATAATAAATCAAAACAACAGCATATTAAAATAGCAAGAAAGACTTGTTTGCTTGCGTCGTGGGGTAGGTACGGTCACGGCGGCAGTGGCCTTCTCCTCTTGTCTCTCTTGTTGTTTTTTGCAAAACTTTTATTTTTTTTTACGATGTGCAGCACATCATCATGTCCTGCTACCGCTGTTTGTGTGTTGCTGTTGATGTGATGATTATGAGGAAACGGATTTCAATCTACTATCCTCATCCTCTCCTCCTCCTCACAATAAAACTTTTTTACTGACTGACTGACTACCATATACCTACTAACCTTTTTGACGTGGAATGCTTTTGTGTGTTTTGTGGCTTTTGTTGTTGATATAAATAGCAGAAAAATATATATTTATCCATCTTTCTAACAAAGACATAAAAATTTCTACTTTTCCTTTCAACACACCATACATACTACTACTTTTATTGTATAAACTTTTGTATGTAAAGAGCATAGAGTACACACCAAACACACAATACAATATATAATCCAATTCAAGGAGATACACGCACAGTTTTGTAGTCGTAATAAAAGGAGAATAAAAAATAAGGCAAAGAGAAATGGGGAAATTGAAACTTGTGGTGGTGGTGCGGTGTGTGTGGTGCCGAGAGTCGTTGGCGTTGTTTGCTAATTCCCCTGAAATGTTTACCTTTTCATCTAGCAAACTCATCTCACAAAACACAAACCTGTGTCTGAGCTGAACGCATTTTCTCAACTTCCTTATTTTATGCTATAGTCAAGTGACTGTCGTGACTGTTGTTATTTTTTTAACACTGATTTGTTTGCTGTGTGCTCAGTTTTTTTATCCTACATTGCTCCACTTATACTCCTTAATATGTACAAAGCAAAAATAGTCAAAGGAAAAAAACAGGCGGAACTTGGTAGATCTACATTGCTTAAATTTTCAAACAAAAACAGTTTCTGAAAGAGAAAGCTAATTTCAAACCCAAAAAGAAAAACAGGGGAAAAAGACAGATTACAAGTCAACACGGCAGGCATAGTTATGTAATAGTTACTACAAGAGATTATGATGATGAAGTATTTTATGTGACGCAGAGATGTGATGTAAATGGAATGAAAACAAGCAAAAGCAAATGAGAAACAGGGCGTAATTTCAAAGCAGTTTCTTTTGGAGTTCTTGGTTCATTCTATTTTTTTATGCGCGTAAAAGTTGATAGAGGCATATAATATGTGTTTTTTAAACAGTTTGTTGTGATGTTGCGTCCTGCCAATGTCAGATACACCTGATACCTGAGCATACAAAAAGTAAAATGATAAATGATATATTATAAAAATCTACCTTTTGTACATTGTATAATACCATCAACAACTTCTTTGTTTGATTTGAACCAAAATAGCAATATAAAGCAACGAACTAAACCGTTCAACTGAAAAAACCGACAACCTCAGACTTTTGTATGTAGAGAAGAATGAAAATGTATCACGTGCAAACAGCATGTATCAGATACCTTTATTCTTTCACTATTTCACCGGTGACATGATGAATAGGTATATATACACAGATTGACAGGATGTTTTTAGACTGTCACCCTGCTTTGGATATATCCTTTATGAACAGCAGCACTGAAAGGGAGAAGTAGAGCGAAAATAATGGCAATTATTTTACACAATCCATTCATCCAGACAGGTAGACTGACTGATATGCTCTTCTTAAATGCAACCTATTATAGTGGTTCTAACTAAAGCTAATCAAGATAAATATATACCAACATACATACATTACATAGTTCGTAGTTTACAAAATATTCGTATAATTATTACAGCTTCATTGATATACTAATACTCATCATTGTCATGACTTTGGTGATGTCATTTCCTTTGTCATAAACCAACCTTGCACACACAGACAAGCACAACCATTATATTAAAGCAAGGTCAAACATTAAGAGATTTAAATTAAAAAGACTAGTAGTATAGCTATAGTAATAAGAATGAGTCAGAAACTCATTTAAATGCGAGATGTGTATGTACACCGCTAAATATAGGTACCAACATTACAAAAAAAAAGATACAAAAGAAAAAAAAGAGATTCTGTTCTTGCACACCAAAAAAAATCTAAAGTGTGTAGCAGTGTGTATCTGTTGTCTGTTTGGTCTGTTGGGAATGGAATGGCTGGAACAGGCTAGTAATAATCATGGTCGCATCTCAAAAGAAACGTTTTTGGGCTGTGTTTCTGTTCACATGCATGGACGGATAGAGATGGTCTGTGTTCAATTCTCATTTTCTCTCTTCTTCGTTGATGATTTGAAAGGAAAGTCGTGTTTCTGGGAGCGAAAAGAGTAAAAGAAAAAGTCTCATATGGTTGATGGGAGAACTTTCAAGGCGTTTACGTCGAAAACCTTTCTCTAATCTTCTGATGATCTGCACTATTCTGTTTGTGTGGACTATCTATATATGCATGGAAGACAGGTTGAATATAAAATGGAAATAGAATGAAAAAGAGAAAAGCGAGTCCTTGAGCTTCATCGTCGTTATTTATTATTATTATTATTACTTTGTTTTTGTAAGTTTAGTTATTATGCTGCTACTTTGTTTTGTATAGAAAAGCCTTTTTGTTATTTAACCATGCCAATCCAAGTCATATCTTCAAAATAGGTATGCAACCTTGTCATGTCTTTTGAGCAAGGTAAGCAAAGTTTTGTAGCACAGAAAATATTATCGCTATATTGTGAAATTAGGAGCAAAATAGCAGTATTACTATATATTATGCAATGATGATATGAAACAAAACATAGTAGATAAACACGTCATGTAGGATTCTTTCTGGAGATCCCACTCTGAATCTAAATTTGCTGTTATGAAATCTCTTTTTGCTTGTCTGTGTGATCGGGTATTTTCTCGAACGTGAGTACTAAAAAAAGGAATTTTCCAACTGCGACGCTGCTTACACAAGAAGATGTTTTATCAACAAACGGACTATATCTAGAGGAGATGAAAACTGTTTCTCAGATACAACTGCGGCCACATTCCATCATTATCCTCACCAGTATCAGTGCAGCGTTTTCGGTAGGATTATTATTTTGGATTTCAAAGCGTATAGCTGTAGTATTATCAACAGACATAAACAGATGCAGAAAGAGAAATACATAAACACTATACTTACTACAAACGGAAGTAATGCTAATGTTTATAGAAAGATGGATAATGGAACTGGTGTACAAAAGCCAGGCTAAAAACAACATGGAAGTTTTGGAAATGCAAAAGATGTGGTTTCTACTATACTTGCTTTGAAGGGGAATTGAATAATGTGGAGTGAATGTGGAGTGGAGCATCCGTGGCAAACGAATGCTTTGGAATTTAGAAGAATTTTTGTAATTTGTTGAATGGAATCTGTTTTTGCCGCTTTTGCCATCATCAAACAAGCACCCATGTACATGCATTCATACAACATAATCCGTTGGGAATACAGAAATGCAGTTGGATATATACATATTATAGTCTTTTCAATTGATGTTTGGATAGCGCTTCTATTCAAGACTGAGAACAAGTAACAAGTCTCATTTTAAAGTTTGTATAGCCCTTTTGTAAGCCTTGTTTCCCTTTCACTTTGCATATAGTCAATTTTTATGCATACAAAAAATATTCTCTTCATAAAAACAAGTAGATAGAAGCTTTTATTTATAAAAAGCTAACATACTTGAGGTGAATAGATAGGATACTGGATATGCAAATTAAAGTAAAAAAAGCCCTGCGGGATAGAAAAAAAATGTTGCATGATACGGTGTAGTGGTATAAATATAAGTGATGGTAATGAATGATGATGATGATGACGCCTAATCATTTGCCAAGGACATTTCCGTAATTTCATTTTATTTATTTACTTATGTGTGTGTATCTACTAGACTCTAGTAGACCCACTTGGATTATTGACAATTTCACTGTAATTCTCTGCAAAAGTATGACGTATGCGAGTAGTGTGCGTGTAAAATGGATTTTTGTACAAATACAAGGTAATTTGGGCAGCTATTACTACCGACACAGTAAGAGAGAGATGATGGGAATGGAACAAAATTAATGTTTCCATTTGACATTCATACATATATCTACTATCTACATGCATTACCTAAACATACAACATGAATACACGTATGATTTATCTTGTTTGCTTGTTCATTTGATCGAGTTTCGTGTTACTTTCCACGCTGCTGCTGGTACATCAAGCAAACCAGCAGCAACATAAAGTAAGTGAATGCCCCAGGAGATTTTGTGATTCGTTTTTTCTCTCGTTTTTAGATACACTCAGCACTATCACCACAAGTGCGACTGTTGTAGTAATAGGTAGGGTTTTTGGGTTTGGGTTCTAACCTGCCACGTTGCTCGCTTACTTTTTTTTAGCAGGCGCCGTTTGGATTAAGTTTTTAGCATGGCTTTAATTAATTATCTTTCACATTTCATTAGCATCCAACTTTGTTTAAATTTAAGAAAATTGATATATCTTTTCTAATCATGATGATATTTTCTTATTCTTACATGAAAAACTTGTGGGGTTTTTGTGGATTTTGTAGACTGATGATTTATTTACCTTGGATTTCTATTCATGGATATTAATCATGATGATGAATGATGAGATCACGAAAAATATGGTGTCTGTTGGTTTAGATGACACTATCTTAATCATCGCCCATTTCAGAATAACCATTGTTGAATAATTACAAGCTCTTCTGACAAGAATTCACATGAAAAGATGATGACGATGACACCTTTAACCTTTCAAGAAACAAAATATGAGAAAATTAGCAACAGGATATATTTTTTTTTACTCTTTTACGAAAATGAAGCAATCCCAGATTTTAATTGCAAATTAAATTACGGTTATATTCATGTTCTTTACTTGGATATATAGATGTGTTGTTGAGATTACACACACACGATAGGCTGGCAAAAAAAGCAGAAACAATTAGAATAATAATGTGTGTGGGTTTTTGACATGTTTAATTCCCATTTCACCTCATTTTCTTCTTCGAGAGAGAAAAAATGCTCAAAAGAGATAAGATAATAAACTGCGCAATTATCTCCATATTAACTATCTGTTTCATATGAAATATATTTCCTTTTTTTACCAAAAGCCTGCAATAAATTTTATGAAACCAAATCCAGAAGGCAATTCATTCATTTCAAAAAGATTCGTTGTCATTTCAAATGGGAGATGGAAAAATATGTAAATCTGTTTTACAAATTATCTTCTTTATTTTTGTTGTTGTTGTTTTTTGATGCATTGCTTCTTGAGTGATAAATGAGCTGTTTTGAAAGATTCAAGTGGGGTGGGCGGGTGGAGCAAGGATGCATTCGCAAAACAGTCAAAGTGTCATTAGTTTTTTTTAAAGAATGTACATACATTCCACGTGCCTAATCAAAATTACCATTAAGATAATTCACTTAATTGTTGAAAATATTATGACGATGAGATTGTTGGCATTCTTGTTGAGTTCCAAAAACAAATTCATTCCACTCTATCCAATGACCATAAATTTAAAAAACATATATACATATTAGCAGTTGGATGGTCTTTTAGATGGTATCGCTCTCATTCTACTACATATTAAACACGAGCATTACACATATGCATATAATTTAACAAGATACACAGCTCACAACAAAAACAGACTTTTTTAATTGCTTTAAATTACGATCCAATCTTCTTCTTTTTTCCACATTGCTCATTGTACCACATTCAAATGCTAATTAGATAATGCATAATAATTGGGTATGAGTCGAAAATGGCAAGTAAACCGGTGTATAATCACAGCGCTTTTGAGAGCTATCCAATTCCTATGCATTTGACGGGGACACAGACAACGAGATGAGTTTGCCGAAAAGAAGGCCAGCGTCACGAAATAATTTATTAGTTGACTAGCCCATCACAATGACACAACAACAACAACAAATATAAAACATCTCTCTTTTCTGTTTCTCTCTCGTCCGATGACAAAGACAGAGAGAGAAACAGACAGAGAGGATCACTTTTATATCTCTCTGGTATTTATCTGTACACGCGCAGCTCTCACACAAAGATTTTTTATGCTTGATTAACTAAATGCACAAAGGGAAACGCACCATATAAAATTGTAGTGCACCATATGAATGCCAGTCAAGTCAACTGACATTTATGACGAGAAAAATGACGATGGTGATGATGATAATGACACTTCAAATGGACTTTTCATGTGTATTGCAGTGTAACCGTATAGTCTTATTATTATTATTATTACTACTATTGTTGCCATTGTATCCTTTCTGCTGATTCTGTTCTGTCTGGTAACCTATTCTTCTCTAAAACGGATACATGACAAAAGAATAATAGGTATAGTTGCACGCAAAGGATGATGAGTTGACCAGTACCAGAAAAGTGTTGGAATATTTTGGTGAAAATGTCCTTGGGGAATCAGCATACCATAATCACACAAACGATACTGTCGTGATAACCATTATATAGCAATATATATAATAATTGTAACGACATAAATGACTTGATGTGAGATTTTTTTGTTCCTCTAAAACTTCGATCCCTTTCCCCTCCACCAAGTTTCCATAAAAATCAGACAACTGTATAGTGTGATGTCTTTGTTGGTTGGTATGTCAATTTCTCTGACGTATTTTTTTCGTTGAAGCTTTTGACACTTTTACCCTTTTCCAATCTTGGTAAACCATCCTGTCATTGTGATCAGTATATTTAATATTTTAACATTCAAATAAATTTACATTTAAAATACTATTGATCGTTGTGTGGCGGCAGCAGTGCGAGTCATTACGTTATCAGGCCATATAAAGTACACAAGGATAGTCAAGTCAACCTGCAAATGACATGATTTCATGACATCAAAAGGTTTTTTGATATATGACTTGTACGAAAACATAATTATAACAAAAAATTTAAATTTGCGCTTTTTAATTAAACTGTGGGACAGCAGGATAAAAAAGTAACATGAGCAATAAATATAATAATTTATACTTATATGGCCAAAAATTATAGAGCTTTTATCATGGGCATCAAATTGTATAGCCATTCGTCATCATTAACAATGATAAATTGAAATATTGTCTCTTCCCTACAATTAATTTTGCTTTTTATGAAATATTCATTTCACACGCAGAAAAACAACGGAAAGTTTTTTTTTCATAGGATTTGATGTATGTGTTTTATTATATACCATTTATAAATAATAACAATAAAATAATTGTGAATCAACATAAGTCAACCACATAAATACGAGTTTTTGTTATTGTGGTGGTGGTATTATTGAATGATGATGATAATATAGCAGTCCATTATAAAACATCACTTCATTATTAATACTTTTTTAATCATTATCATCAAACACAAAAACCAGTGACAAGTGACAATGAAGACATTAATAATTCAAGAATAATAAATAGAATGGTGTCATCCGAATAAATGATGATGATGACAAGTGTGTTATCAATCCGTCATCGTCACCATAAATATTAAAAGTTTTTGTTTCATGATAAATAAATATGTACACTAAACTTTTTTTTTGCTCTACCCTTCACAAAGGGCTATATAAAATATGGTAATATTTAATAAAAATCAATTTAGTTTGTAGACGTAATTGCCAACAGTATATCAACTCATATATTATCATATACATAACCAAATAAAAATAGAACGTGTAGCGCTTTACAATAAAACAATTGGTTGATTGTTGATTTGATTGATACCATTTTCGTAGCAATATATAATGTGCCGTGTCAGCACGACCAAGGAATATATGCAATAAATTCAAGCCCGATTTTGAAACCATGTAGCATTAAAAAAATCATTCACAGAAGTTTTTCTTCTTCTTTTATTATTATTATACGTACCAATTATTATGAAGAAAATTGATGGAGTGAGGTGTAAAGTATAAAGTGACAATCGACAATGCAACGAGGTTCTCTCTTTTCGAATAACAAACTCCAGTCATACCAAACCATATATACTGATATCAAATTTTTCTCTCGAGAAAAATCTTTCTCAAGAGACCATTTCCAAGATAGATGTGTTGACGAAGAAGGTGGCAAAATTTCATTTTTATTTCAGAGGAGGCAAAGAAGGGAATATAATATACGAAAGGGGCGATAATAATAAATCTTGGCGAGTTAATGTGCTCGAGTGTGTATAGGGACACATCAGAACGACACAGGATACGGGAGAGGATGGGGAATGACCAAAGAAGCTACATATTATGAATTTGTTTTGTTTTCCACACGTTTGTTCTTTTAGTAGTAGTAGTAGTCCTTGTCTTACTGTATATCTCTTATAATGTTCACTCACATAATAAATCTCAGTCTATTTCCAGTACTTGAACAGCACACACTATTATATGAAAACATTACCAAATCTCGGATTCGACAAATTTATATCATACATGCCTACATCATACACGCATATATGTACGCTCCAACTTGCAGTGAAGTAATAAAAACAGACTCACTCACTCACTCCGTTCCCTTCTCCTAAAACAAATGTCGTCACAAAATTGTATTTTTTTCCCAGCTTTTACTGCACTATTTTATATGGTTGTTATAAATGCATACCTATACATTATATCTCAAGGGCACCAACACTAAGACCACACATACCCCTACCACCACCACCACCAAATGACCAAAGGAAATAAACTAACTTACAAAGTTACACCACAACGTAAGTAAACGTAATAATGTGACGTCTTTTCCGTCCTGTGTTCTTCTTCGTCTTTGTCTTTTGTTAGAGTTTTCACCGTTAAACCCCTCTCCTCATCCACACAAAACAGTCAACCGTGTGGCAATAATAATAATCACTCACCAAGCAATAAAAAAACACTTAATCTAGGTGATATCCACCAAAAATATTATATAAATATATGTGTACATGTAACTAATCCAACTAACCATTACTACAAAAATATGTAATGCAGTGAGTTGTAAATATGTCAAGTAAAAAAAGTTACAGGATGGATTTGTGGAGATGCATTTGGTGCCCACTGGTATGGTTTGGTTGGCTTGTCCGGTGGAGTGGACTATGGAATATTATTAGCCTTTCACAATATTATATTTTATTATTTGGTACATGGTTGCATCATTAAACGAATGAACACGTTCATCCAATAATGGCCAAGTCATACCATAATGGCATGTAACATGAATAATTTTTTTTGTTGAAGATCCAAAGAACCAAAGCTAAAACCACCTTCCATCTATTCGATTCATAGAAGAAATCATCCATCACTTTGGTTCATGACCATGGGAGAAGAAGAGGGGAAAAACTAAAAAAGCGAGAATACCTGGCAATGCTCTTTGAGTTGTAGGTCTATTTTTAGTTTATACATATGTGTAAGTTGTAAGTATGACCGACAACCAGAGTAACACAGGTACTAATGCATATGATTTCGGCTGTCTGACTAAGCGCCGGAGAAAGGACTAAAAATATACTAATTTGATTTGTATGGTCGATGCGATGTGGAAAGAATGAAAGGGAGGGAGGAAGGAAGGAACCAAACAAACCAAGCCACCAACAACTCGTTAGCCTTTTCCACGAAGCCTTCCTTTTTTCCACGTCTACTGCTACTCTAACTCTCTGACTGTGTGACAGACCACCAAAGAAAGAAAAAGGGTATAAATGCAGCTGTTGTAAATTGGACTGTTTCTTTTTGGTTTAGTATATTGGCTTATATAACCTTACATTTTTATCATTCCCTCAAGAACACCAAGCCGTTGCATTATTCATGGCATTATGGAAAGAGTGTTCTTGTTCTCTTTTTTGCTATATATTCTCTGGTGGCCATTATTGGCGTGCNTATTCTCTGGTGGCCATTATTGGCGTGCTTGTAACAGAAACAGAAACATATATAGGCACCTTACATAGTATATAATATGTGCAAACCGTGCAACTGAGAGACTGGCAGTTGGAAATGAACAAAACTAGAGAGAGAAAACAATAATTCCACATAATTTATGTGTAAATGTATATAAATATATAAAACGTACATTATGAAACTTTTACATTATAAAAACATATGTAAATGGGGTAGTATGGGATGATCAATCTGGAATAGAATGGGGTATTATAATAATGTATTTACATACTGCTGATAACAAATTCTAAATTCTCCTTTCATTCTTATCTCTACACAAGTTATAGTAATAGTGATGGCCATGCAATGCCCTTTTTTGCTCGGTCTCAGGTGCGTTCCATATGTCCATTTCATATTTTTTTTTATCTTGGTTAGGAATCAGTAAAACATGAGTGACTAATAGAAAACGGAATCCGATTTCCTTCCTGCTGCCCGTCTACCTTCAGCTTTCCATTTACCGTTATCCTGAATATTCCAGTTACTAAACAGGTTCATTTTGGAATATTATGTGTGAGTGAGGGTGGCCATGCATATGCATATATACTACATACTATCTGCTTTCTTATCTTGAATGAAAAATGTGAAAGCCTTAAGAAAGTTTTCTTTCATATTAGTCATCTGCTGCTGTTGCTGTCTTTTGAATCCCCCCATTTATCCAATGCATCTCCTTTTCTTTTCAAATCTACTTATTATGCATGTACTACACCATAATATCTCTTTTGTTCACTTTCATTGTATTCTTGCGTCCATTTAATGCATACCTACTACCCGCCCACTCATTTTTTTTCTGACAACAAGTTGAAGCCCTACTTGTCAATTTAGAAATAAAAAGGCCTAATTATGTCTTTACAAATTCAATAATTGGTATTTCTACATTATCCATGATAAATATGTAGAAAACTCCGCTAATTTATTGAAGCCGCATAAAGCAAACGCTTGGAAAACTCATATTAGATAGGAATGGGTACGTGTTTACTGTTTACTGTTTACAGAGGGAGCCGAACAGACATTGTAAAATTATGTGTTTTCACATAATAAATTGGGATGAGAAAAAGACTGTATGGTTAGTATGGTACACTACTACAATTTCAATACTTTGATTTGATATATATATTACCGATTTTTGTACACCCGTTACAGGATACGAGGAGATTTATGATTATGATTTATGCATTCATCGATCACAACCACTAAAAAACGCTTGTAGTACTCTTTTTTATAAACGGTATTTTTTCAGTTTCCGTGTCAAAAGTCTTGTTTTTTTACTGCGGTCTGTCAAATTATGGAAATACGTATCCTATGTTGCCATTTTTGCTTTTTACCTGGTGCATTCTAGAGTCAGCAATATGACAGTTTATCATATGGACATTTCCTTGACGGTTAATTATGATAATTCATAATCGTAGGAGAACCTAATTAAAATAATATCCATGTTCTTTCATACTCAACTATCAATTTACCCATCCCGTATAAATGGCCAAAATTCATATATATATATATGGTTTCTTACAGAATCTTTCTCGTTTTCATAAAAATTCTAACTGGCGCGTAAAGCTGTAAACGAATTTCGATAATTTTTCCTTCATTACGTGTGTTTTTTTTGGAATCGGTGGCTATTTTGATATAAATTAAAACGAATAAAATTGAGAGAATTCTGTTGATAAAACAGTCGACGGCGCAATCACAATTACTTCAACATATCATACAGCAAATCATAGATCAAAGTCGCAATCACAAATGTAAGACAACATATAGACCATACACTACTAGAACTGTACGTTGACAGGGAAAAGAGTTTTGCATCAAAGAAAAACTTGAAATGTGTCTTGAAGTGATGATGAAAAACGCTCGTTTGTATTTATACTGTGGAGGAGGATGCCAAGGCATGAAGACAAGCGTGAAAGCTTTGAACAAAACATATTACCCATTCATATGCATATTCATTTAACATAAAACAGGGTCCACTGTTGAATGTGTGCATTACATGCTTATGATGAGCAGTTTTGTCCATGTAATTACATTTTAAATGCACTACTTTGAGCTGCTATGAGAAAGACGATAAGAGATGAAGCAATATTTGATAATAAGCATAATTAGTAAAGTTGATAGTAGCAAGATTATTTACAAGATAGTGTATTATTCACTGTACCGTGTATATATGTAGATATTTATGGTGTGCACCTGCGTACAATTATGTAGTTATGTGCTTGTTTATAAAACAAAACAAAATATTTCACACTTTAAAAACGTAATTTGCAGCGCAGCCTTTTTAAAAAAATATTCTATTAATATTCATATATCACGTGACGTCAATCAATACAAAATGCAAACCGCTGCTGCTGCTTTTCAAATTTCAGTTTTTTAAGATGATATATAGCTGTCATCCGCCTTGTCGCCTTGTGTATTATGGCAAAGGCATATATGTGTGTATGTCAAGCGGAAATTTTTAGTGGGTTTTTCACTCACACTTTTTTCACTGTTTTAGCGAGAAAAAAAATTGTAAAAAGATGATATCTCTGCTGTGAGTGGTGAGATGGAAAGAGTAAAAATTTACAAAATTCAAATATTAAATATGTTTATGTTATTATTCTTCAGGCAGTTATCATGTTTCTCCGCATTAAATTAATGGTGCAGACGCCTCCACACACCATGGTTGCCATGCTTAAAGCACACAAGGCATAATCAAAAACGTTTTGAAAAAACAAAAGCAAGCATGGAATTGCACTTAAAACAAAACAGAGATTCTTTGAAATGAGCAGACGCACGCACACACACACACACACTTCCAAAACATACAGTAGTAGTAAACCAAACCAGACCACAATGCCACCACACACACACTTCCACTAGAGCATCAACACTTTTAACAGAAACATCAGCCTCCTGGTTATTTGTACATATGTTCCGGTTTCATTTTACTGTATTCCATACATCCTTTTTATGACTGGTTACACTTGAGGAATTCTTAATTAAAGCTCAACAACAGCAGAGAAGGAAACACAATAAAAATGTAGAGAAAAAGAAGAAAAAAACTATTAAAATATTGAAATAAATTTCCATTTTTTTTTTAATCAAAATTAATACATAACTTTATTTTTCAAAAGGGTTTATATTTTTGTGAGTGTAAATATTATTATTAGCATTACAAAAACACGCACGCTCCAAAATAAAATTTAGTATGTAAAGTTTGCTGGTGCGACGGAGTTAACGCCGTCTTTTGTGTGAGAGACCTTCACAAGAACTGAGCCAGCCACTAGGCGATACGGCTATTTTTTGCATCTCTTTCCACTCTTAACTCCACAACAAACAGAGAAATATTACCATGTTACATTTGGTATATAAAGTTAATAGCAGAGAATAGAAGCTTTTTTTCATAAAGCAAGCAATGCAATTCGTACTGCTATTACTCCACCACATGTAGAATGTAGATATGCAGACATAATAGTTAGCAATATAGCTTCAAAAAAAAGAGAAAAAAGAACAGCAAAGCATCATACAATAAGTAGCAACACAAAGTAAAACGCGACGAGAATGCCACTATGTATATGCCACCAAGGATGAATATTATTATTATTATTTTTGTATGGATAAATCTTTTCATGATAAAATCGGACTTTTTTTATGTGCGTTATTGTAAAAAATGTATAATGCTAAAAAAATCGAGATGTGAAAGGAGTAAAATATAAATGTCTAAAAATGTTACAAAGTTGATCCATATATTATCTCTGTATATTTTCAAATAACTGTGTATTTTTTCATGTTATGAAAATGCATCCCGTTAAAATCTAGGCTAAGCGGCTCTTTATTTATTTATTTTGGTGGATTTTGTCGTTTCCTTCTTTTTTGAGATGGAAATGTAAGGATTGTTTTTTGTTCAATATATTTGGGGGGGTTATTCTATTATTCTATTCGTAACACAAGACACAAGCCTTATTTTATCCAGAATTCAAATAATAATAATAATAATATATTCCATTTTGTTTGGTGGTAATAAAAGGAACGATGCAATCACGTCATATGTACAAATATATTGAATAGGAAAGTAAGTTACTCATATGTAATATTATTGTGCACTATATGTTGCTGATGTAATTTTTTTTTGAAGCGGAGGAGAATCAGATGACTGCATACATATTATAGGTCTCATCACCAAAAAATCCATTTCAATCCCAATTGCAATTCAAGATGAATGAAGAAGATAAAAAGTGTTCAATTTTGAGAAAAAAATACATCTATATTTTTCATTTCAACGAGACAAGTATATAAGCAGTTTGCAACTCAATAGGCAGCTATGTATGTGGTGTATATATATTTTTGTTGTTGGTAGTGTGCAGTATCAAAATTAATAGATAGATTTTTTGTGAAAATAAATATTGTTTTGTATGTAGGTATACATGTTATCCTTTACGTGACATATTGTCCTGTAGCAATCTTTTTTGGAGGAAACACTTTTCGATTTTCATGAATGGCTTCAAGCATTCTTTCACTGGTGTGTTTTTTTTTGCACACGTGCAAGCAAAAGCGCTCATTTTTTATGTATGATAATGATGATCATATTATGATGCTGACAAGACTTGAAAAGTTCACCGCTCACCGAATTTCCATTTATTTTAAGACTGACACACTTGTCAACGTTCAACATGATCATCATCATCTTCGACCATTTTTCAGGATTTCATGCCTGCTTATTTATAATTCCACGATCGCTTTGTCTTTGTGGTTGTTGGAAGGAGTTGTGTTAAGGTTATAGAAATTCACTAAACATGTATAGCAAACATACATAGGTATTATGTGAGTATACTTATATGATGAATCAAAAATAGTCTTGGGAGTGGGTGGCATGCCTGCTGCTTTGAAAGGAAACATGGTTTATTTTGTTGTTGTTGCTGCAGGTCGTGAAAAATTGGTTTTTGTGGGTTGAAGTGAGAGAGAGAGAGAGTCAAGAATACGGAAATTTCTTGAGAAGATGAAAGTAACTTGACTCGGTTTGACTTGTTGACATTTACAGGTTAACGCGCGTGAAGAATAATAAGGAACAAGCTAGCAAAGTAAAAGGAAGTAATGCTTATTTTTTCTATTTTTCCTTGTTTTTCGGAAAGTGTTAACTTTTTAAGAAAATCGTTTTTTTCAATTTTTATATATTTCTCATGTAATAATTTATTAATCTGATTTTTAAACGGCTGTTGCTGCTGTTGTTGTACAAAATAAACAAGTCTAAAAGTAAATCTAAAATGTAATTTAAGCCCATTTCAATTCATTTCCATTGTTGTAATGTATGTCGATGCAGATTTACTCACATATACACAGACAGACACACTAAGGGCGAGCAGCATCAAGATTGAATGTAATTTACTGGGTTACATACATACATTTTACTCCTATTGTACATGTTGTAAATACATATATTGTATGTACTAATATTATTATGGAAGTAAGCAAGTCTCTCCTCTCTCGTTTCGTCAAGATAGATGGATTTTCACATAAAAAATCTCTTTTTTCCCTCTTGACTTGAGTTGACTTCCTTTTCCTACCTACCTGCCTTAATGCCTTATTACAGAAAGGAAACGAAGAAGAACAACCTACTAAAAAAAGCTGATTATAGCTACTACTTTTCTTAAAAGTATAGAGGTGTTTTTCCTACTTATTATGTACATTGTAAATCCCTCTCCTTCTTCTGGCTTGACTTGACTTGAGCACACTTTCTTTTCTAGCTTGCTTTCTTTTTCTTTGCCTTCTTTTTTTTACAAAATGTAGGCATGGTATACTATACTTAAGTTACTATTGTACTACCTGGCATGTCATTTACTTTTTTTCCTTTTGGGATTGGGACTGACTACACACACAGCGACTTTAGTACTGATGCGAGTTGAGTGTGTGGTGTGTTGACATATATAATGTACAACATGGCGTTTGTGTGAGTTTTTTGCTGTGTCAGACGAAAATCCAATAATGTGGAATGCACGCGTAACCATTTGACACACACACAAGAAAGAACACAACAAACCTAGAAGAAAAAACTACACACGTACATATGTATTATGCATGATCTATATTTAATATATACATACATAGGTAAAAGTCAAGTATACATATATACAGATGTGCTCAAATTTACGTGATATATTTTTGCTATGTATTTATGTATATTTGTTCGTCCATATATTTTTTATCCTCCTTTCCTCTTCTTCCAGTAAGTTGCAGGGTTGCAGTAATGGAATTTGTGAGATCGTGAGATGACATGATGGAGTTGAGCAGGAGCGGCAGTAGCAGCAGCAGCAGCCATGTCTGCGCTGGACTGGAAGAAAAAGTGGAAGCAGGTAAATTGGCTTGCTATATATATAATAATAATATGTAGAACGGAGTATGTGTTTATGTAGAAAGATGCAGAAAGAAAGAAGGAGAGGAATTCCTCTAGATATTTTTTTCCGTCGAGCCAATTACTCCCTTCGCTGTTTCTCCCTCTTCCTCTCCCTCTCTGTCTCTTTCCATTTCTCAACAAGGTGAAATGAGAGAAAATTTGAAGAGGAGGAGACGAGAATGTGGAGGAATGAGGAAGACTCACAAAATTTGATTTTTCATTTATTTACTAATATTACTTCATATTATTCATGAGAAATGTGAGATGAGGATGATGAGTGAAGAAGGAAGAGTTTTTGACGGTGGAGATTTGAAAAGTCAAATGTGTAACGTAGAAGAAGGAAAAAGGTGAAGTAATTACATTTCGCAAGGGAAATAGAGAGATAGAGAAATAAATAATGACTTTGCTCATTTACGTGTGACGATGATAAAGATTGCATCTCTCTCTATTTTCCCCCCTCTCCCCCCTCATTTTCCCTAAGGAATGCAAAAAATTAGCTCACTGATTGTAGAGCTAAAATGGGAATATGGTAGGTTATAAACTCTATAATATATAATTTACATACCTAATTAGTTGCTTAATTGATGATGAAGAGTAGTACCATGCATTTCGAATGTTTTTTTTCAAAAACATTTCGATTGCGACGACTGGTATCCCACTTGATTCAAAAATCAACTTCATAAGCTGGTGACTGAACAAGTCCTCTCAGCTCTCCCGCAATCACACAATACAAATGGCAAAGTATAAAATGCATACTCATTTTACTGATGATGTCTGAAATGTCAGGAGTACTAAGCTGCATACGGCTATTTTAGACTGGCGTCGCTAGTTTGACATTTAGTACGTTAACGTTTAAATGTAGGCCAAAAATATGAATTTTAAAAATTCACAACAAAACTTTATATAATATATCTGTAGATGTGTTCCTCTCACACTTGTATAATTGTGAAAAATTTAGAATGGTTCTGGTGACTGATGCATAATAAATATGTTTACTAAGCCTTGCTTCCCTTGTACTTTCCCCGTCGACACATTTTTGTCTTTCTGTTTTCATTTAACCAACCAACGAAACTGGCGTTTTGGCTATCTGTGGCGTGGAAATATGACGTAAAATTTGCATGACAAACTCCCGTTCAATGCATGTGAGCCTTCTTGCACAGCTGCCATAACTTTTCTCCCAAATTTTTGTCTTCCCTTCTCGTCCCATTTCCTGTCTTTCTCCACAAAAAATAAAAAAGTTTTAAGTTAAAAAAAGTACTGTTATTTTTTGTGTTGAATAGTCACGCAATGTTGTAGCCATTGTGAGAATATTTTGTTTTGTGTCAAGTAAACATATCTTGTAGGGTCTGATATAAGAAAAAATATAAATAGGTATAAAATCATGAATGCATGAACTACTACTGCTCACTTATCCTCACTATAGCAGTATTCAGAGACAATGGAAGCATAATAATATAACAAAACGCTCACTCACAATACAATGATAATAATGCACACAATAGTAACAGCAGTGCAGTGTTAATAAGAGTGATTATAATAATGCGATGTATGCTTTTCTCTTCAGGGCAAAAGAAGGTAACGAAAAAAAACAAGGAAAATGTCTGTCTTTCCATTTTCTCCCAGTTTTTATATCATTATCATTATGAGAATGAAATAAAATTATAGAGACATTCTTATGCATCCCCGCATCCACTACCACCACAACTACAACTGCCAGGCAGTCAGACAGGGATGGACGAGTTTAAGTGAAAGCATATTATATATTATATTATGTATATACCTACTATACATAGCACATTGCACTTGAGTAAACACAGCAGACTTCCTCTCTCACACACATACTCTCAACTCAGCAGAACAGAACAGACAGATATTTCACAGTGAAAAGAAATTATAGGCATTAATGTTCTGACTGACTCTATGCCTTCTGTGAACTCAATACATGCATAACTAATATATTTATTCAATTTGTTCACGGATGAGTGCACAAACCCAAAGAATTATTATTTTTTCTTCTTTTTTTTGGTCCATTCAGAGGTGTAGGTAGGATTTTCAAGGATGTGAGAGTAGAAAAAAAGATGAACATACATATTGAAGAGAAAAACTGTAAAAAGTCTACAAAAAAATATCTAAAAAAAGCATAGTCAGCCATAGTCAAACAGGCGGTTGGGCACGTTTACTTGAGCTCGCTCAAGCAAGTTGGGTTGGTATTAAAGTCATGATAAAAAACTAGCTCTGGAAAAGTGCAACACGCATATTTTATGTCTTATATGCGCGCTAAATAATTTCGTAGCATCGCACCAAAAAAAGCGTAGCATCTGCTCACCATCTTGTAGTAGTATTTTCTTTAGGTTCATTTCGACCGTACACCAAGGAAAAATAATTTTTAATTATTAAAACTGACGCAATTCCCATATATACTTTACTATTCTATGTGTAAGTATGTGTACCCTTGCATACATACTTGTACGTATGTAGGCATATTAATTAAAACTTCAAGAGATGTTGAAACTTGTAGCTTTTCTTTACTTGTATATTTTTTCTCTTTTCACTAATTTTTTCCAATCTTCCTTCAACAGAAAAAATATTGGTCTCAACTGAACGGTTATTATTACATATTTTTTTCCAAAATTTAAGCTACTTTTCCACTGAAGCTTTATAATGCCATGCCATGCCATTGCCACGTGCTACCTCCATGTTTTGTACTGTAAGTATAGTATAAGTACACAGGAAGCTCCCTGGAGTATTTTTTACTGAAAAAAACAACATTAGATCACTTGACTTTTATCGTCTAAAATAAAACTGTCGAGTTACACAATGATGATACTATTATCACTCTCCTCATCATACTTTCTCTTTTTAACAAAAAAAATTGTATGTTTTTTTCTTTCCATTTGTTTCCGTGTTGTTCTGAAAATAATACTTTTATTTTGTAACGAAAGAGCACGGACAGACAGTGGGAATTCACAGAAGCCTGCTAAACCCGCACCACAATACCAGCAGCAGCCCAACAGCATGTAACAGCATCCGAATCATCTCATCTTCATCCAAAGCTAAAAATATTCCCACTCTACCCGGCCTACTTGAAATATAAATTGTGTTACAACAAGTTACAAGAGAAGAATGGAACAAGAGGGAAAAACTCAAAAAAGAAAAGTGCTTTGCTCCACATAAGAAAACCGGAGGTTTTTGCAATACAGGTACATTTTTTTACAATAAACAACTTTGTTGTCAGTTGTACTTATGTGTAGCTTGCAGTAACCCGGTTTTTTAAGACTTGCTCGTCAGTATTTACAAACAGCAGTGGCAGCCACCAGCAGACAAAAAAGCCTTTTACCATTATTGCCTTCTTTTTCAACAAGAGTATAAAAAGAAGAAGAGACAAAATCAACAGACATGCTAGAAAAAAGTATACGGAGCGTGATGAACGGTAATGGCAGGTGGTGCAAGAGTTAAAAAGCACGAACAGGCGAAAAGCACGGTAGCAGCACAACTCACTCAAAGGTTTTATTTTTGTTATTTGGAGAAATCATTTGTGGCTTTTTACTTTCGAGAGGTAAATAAGCAAACATTTATTTTCATTTATTTTAAGCCCAAGCACACTTTTCTCGAGATTTTTTCCGCCTTTTTACTGGAATACTATCCAATTTTGTGGGTGTACAGAAAACTCACGAAGTAGAGATGAAAATTCTTGTGCATTTTTAATCATAAATTCAAATATACTTTTTTCTCCTTTCTTTTCATTCTCTTCAGCTTGCAATATTTTTATTGCGTACCTCATAAACGTTATTATAGGCTATGTGTACACTTATTATGAATACTTTTGTAGTAAAATACATTAATGAGGAATGAAAGAAAACGTGATCAAGAGCATTCATATTATTTGTAAATTAATTAACACACAAATACCTATGCATATGTATGGGCAAATTTATTTATGTACTCTTTCAAAAAAAATATAAATGAAACTGAGAAAATAACCATTTGAAAAATGGAACTTGATCTTAACATTTTTGGTTGCTATAAAATACGTAAAACAGTAAAAGGCAAAAAAATGGAAAATATGATATTTTTATCGGAATACAACAGCCAATATGTGACTTTAATAAAATTGTGTCGCAATTTCAAAATAAACGCCTCAAACAACAGAGAAAACAAAGAGGAATCTCATTATCATAGGACACAAAACCATGCAAACATTTGAGATATTGAGATTATGATACGCGTGTAACGTGATCCTGATGATGAAGATTGTTTTGTTCTACAATCCTTTTTTTTGGAGCATGGCTTTGGTAGGGATATAGACGTAGATCATGATGATATTATGATGATGACATGGCAATGTGACAGTGACAGAAGTAGCTGTGGAGTTTATAAAGGTTGGGGCTCAAGAGACCACTTTACATTCTCCCTTACCAACTAACATCAGAGTCAGACGGATGTCATGGGTGGTGTACAATTACTTTTTATTTAATAAATTGTTAGGGATCTGCAGGGAAAATGAAATGGAATATTCCTTATTGTATATCTTACTTGTTTTTTATATATAAATGCCATGCCGCCAGTTTGAAGCTACGGGTAATATAATATGTATACACATAAATACATTTTGTTTTGAACATGTGAACCTGTATGCATTTGAGTACCATGTGAGTACCATGTGAGCCAGTGTGCCTTGTTGACTTGCTAAGAGGATATTAAAGAATTTTTTCAGTTTTGAGACACGGGTTCTCTCTCCCTCCACACACGCGTCATATTACTCTTACCAAAAACTCTTAAAAACCGCAACAGTAAAACTTGTGACGTACATTGCTTTCGCTGTCGCTACTCTTTCTACACTTTACATTTTAATCTCAAGGACAAAGAAAAATATACACAGAGAGTATATAATATACATTGTGCATAGAGTTATGCATGCATAAAATATAATCATAATCAAAATAATCTTTCATCCCATTCACATATCATGACGGCTCATAATAAGATGAAGGATAATAATATTAAAACTTACAGCAACACACCGTACCCCTAAAAAAGCTCTAAACTTTCAAGTACGAAATACACAGTCTATCTCCCCATCATCATCGTCATCTTGATGAATTTGCCAAGTTAATTCCGCTGAAGTAGCAAAAGCAGCAGAATTAATAACAAGACTCGAGGCAATGTAAAGTAAACCACACTTGACATGTCATGTCAAGACTTAAGAGTGTATAATGCCCGCCATGATCATGATGATGATGAGATGCCCCTTCCGCTTTTCTTTTATTTTAGAACGCAGTCAGCCCCATGAAAATCATAATGTATTTTGTAGCAATAAAATTCTGACTGGGCTTGACGTGAATATCTTTCTTCCGCAAAGTAAGTAGACACAGTATAAATGGGGTTTTTAACCGTCCCGAAAATTAAATGAAATTTTCTAACCAACATCCAGCCAACGGCTAAAAGGTCTTATGACGAAAAAAAGAGGATAAAATAAAATGGCATGACCGAAGAATATATATATTAATGTGGAATGTTTCATTCAGCCCTGTACATTTCATGTGCACATGCATTACAAAGTAACACTATTTTCATTACACGCCTCATTTTCTCCTCCTCTTCACCTCTTCTCCATACTTTTCCACAAGTTAATTTTGTTAACATTGAGCACTCGTCCAAGTTTTTCATGTAAATCCACTACAAAAAACCAGAGTACAAAAAAGTTGGCCAATCCAATAATAATACACCGCCAAGCCGGTTAATATGTATCTGCATGCTTCACAATAAGTCGCATGTTCCATGAAAATTGGTTTAGTTACTATTTAACCTGACCAGACCAGAGTATAGAGAAAATATTGAGGTATTTATTTTCATATGCTCAGCAGCAGCAATCAGTAGCGATAATAAATATATATATCCGATAATAGCACGGAAGTATACATTTTTATATATCCAACCAGGTCGGTGCAGTTGCCGCTGTCAGTAAACTTTTTATAGACTTGTTGTTACTTTTTTTGGTGAGCGAGATTACGAGCGCCTGTGCGTTTCAACCAAAAATAAAAGGAATGGTGAAATTTTTGATGAACCAAAATATAAAAATAGTAACCGTTACATATTATTTAGCTTTTTGATTCTTCTCTCTCTCTCTCTCTTTCTCTATTTTTTGTATGAAAATTAATCTCTGGGTCTATTTTTATATTCTCCCCCATTTTAATTTCCGAAGTATATCTTCATTGGGAATCTTCAAAGGGAAGACAAAAACTTTTTTTGCTAAAATTGCGTAGGTTGACAATAATATCCCTCTTACCAAGAAGAAGAAATAGGCACAAACAGCAACTAGGTTATATACACATATCGTCACAATAATACGTGCTTCTTCAGCAACTTCTTTTTTATACGTCGCATTCTCTCAGGCACTCAATCCTCCGATTTACTGGTAATGAATGCAAATGATTACATACAAAAACAAAGCTCTTTTTTACTGTCAATTTCTTCTGACTTTCTTTTATCCGTCAATTTTTGCCATCCTCTGGCAGAGTACAATGTTTATGTATATTTGGACATATACAACAATATAGCGACTACATAAAAATACTTACAAGAGCTTCTATTTATTTCCTTTCTCTTACCTTCCACGTTGAAGCACTCTGTTTTGCTAGATAAATAATAATACGTGTTTTATAAGGCTTCTTTCTTTTTATGCTTAAGTTTGACACAAACACTCTTCTATCAGCTTCACGACTTGTCCCCGTCCCCTCCAATACTTTTCACTTCACTTTGCTTTCCTCCAATCTTATATTATGTAGCATGTACTTTGTTGTTCCTGTTGTCTGTCTGTCGGATTTACTTGCGAATAAAACTTGTACTCCTTTTTTCATCCAAAATAACTTATTGTGATTGCGAAAGAGAAATGGACACATATACATATATTATGTGTGTGCATATATACCTATATAATATGTAAAAGCACACATAAAAATCAATACACAAACTCCATTTTCTCCAATGTTTTATATTGATGTTTCTTCTTTTCACATGCAATCCAGTCAGAGACTCTGTGAGAGAATATTATGCTAAAAGTTCAATATTGACAGGGATAAGTAATATATGGGTTGTATGCTGCATATATTCATATTTGTAGGCATTTGCCTTGCTCCTGTGTCTGTCACCATACTTTTACGACACCATCTTCTTCATTCTTCATCATCATCATTCCCCCACTATAACGAAAACACCAATACTATAATACCTATATATAATATTATATCTCATGTGAAGTGCCACCGGAAATTTGTTGTGTTGTTTGTATGTATATTACATTACATTTTCTTGCTTGTTTTGTTTGCACACCGATTGTTTCTGCGAGAAAAAAAAAAGAAAATCTCTGAAAGGACGTGTCCTATCCTCTGAGCTGAGAAGACTTTCTGGACTCAAATGTGATAATGACAGTAGTAGGAGCAGACGTGCAAGGAAAAGAAACAATCATATTATGTATTACTTGTTGTTGAAGAAAATTGTGATGGAAGAAGGTCCCGTCAAGTGAGGCGCTGGTTTATATACTTGGGTAGAAGTAGAAAAGGGTTGTATATATTTATGCCAATTGCAATCACACTCAAGACCATAAACAAACTACTAAAACACTGCCACTTATTTCCATATATTTTTACGAGAGGACAATACCTGGCCAAAATGAAAACTAGCTTATTAGATGTATATCATAAATATAGCATAATATCAAATCATAACAACGAATGTTTACACCACGTTCACCACACAAACACTACAAAAACAGCGACACTTTTCCATCATCATCAAAATATCCAGAGCAGCGGTGATGATAATGACGATGATGATGATGATAATGTTATCATCACATCGCCCGAAACGTAAAAAACGCTTGGATGGTGGTGGAAATGGTCGTGGTAGGGAATGATATAGCGAGTGCCAGCCAAAAAGAAAACTATGGCGTATTTTTACCAATAAATTTTTGTTTGGTGGAGAAAGCGTGTTTTTGTATCATTCATAAGTATATATGTTTTACATGTATAGAGAGCACTGTGGAAAAAAGGTAAATCCACAGGACACGCTATATATACAGGAAACATACAAATTATATGCACAGAAACACACAAATTATATGCACAGAAACACTGAATATACCTATACAATTCAATCGAAATTCAGAATAATTTCAATGTTTTCCGATGAACCGTTAGTTTTGCCTAATGATATGGATGAGTAGTCCACTACACAATTTTCACTTGGGATCTTCTGGCAACACAACAAGCCTCTTCCGATATTATTATTATTATCGCCATCATCGTCATCAGGATGATGGTCCAGCTTTTAATATTACTACTCACTGTTTTTTACTGAAAGTATAAAGAAACACCCAGTAAATTGAGTCAACATGAATTCATTGGGATTAAATAATGCCTGCTATCATCATGACATGCCATGTAGGCGAGGAAAATGGGGGTATATGAGTATGGAATAGATAGATAGATAAATAGATAGGCAAGCAGATCAATAAAGTAAGAAAGAGTCAGAAGATATAGGTAGCAACACTTTCACAGAAAACAAGTAAGTGTAACGAGTAAAGTGATGTGAGCAGAACAGTGTGTGAGTGAGAGTGTCTTTCTCTCCGCTTCCTCGCTCTCTGAGACCTTCGCAAGAACTGAAGGAGACGCAAGCTTAACGGGTTAGTTTTACTTGGGTCTCTGTCTACCAGCATATATCTTTCTAGCAGTCGGCATATATGCGTTCTAATGCTGTAAATACTAGGTGGAATGAAAGTGTAGCCAAGTCAGTAGAAGAAAAATGCATGCTATTAGTATATAGTATAAACACACAGGCACACTTGGTGGTTGTAGAAAAAGAATGGAGATATTCTTTCTTTTTTCCTCTCTCTCTATTGCTTGTATATTTGATTTTTCTGGCTTGGTGCGGTTTCAGCGGTGTGGATAGATCATGGATACAAAGTGTGTGTGTATGGAAAAGAACTTATTGTGCACCTGCTTGGGTCCTTTCCAAAAAAAGGGGGAAATGAACGAATGGAAAAAAATACAAGCAGTGATATTAGTGCACTTGCTAACTTTAAAGAATAAATGTGCTGCATTTTTGGTTATGAAAATAATGGAATATTTTATAAATGCAATGCGGAAAAGATAATGTGTTGTACGTGTGTGGGTGTTTGAATGCATTTTTTGTCTGGATATAATAAAAAAAATTAATAATAAGCATGTTATAAAAGTTGGAGAGTATAATATAAAACAGTGGAAAACTTGAAAAGCTAAAAGATTTTTTTTGCGTCACTCCAGGTCAGATTTAATTGTTTTTGCACTACTGTGTAAACAGTATACATACCTACGTACATTCACTCACAATGATTTTGTTACGGAAAGAGTATGCCTTTTACAGTTGATGTTAATGAGATTATAAAAAATCTATACCCTCTCATGTTTCGAATCAATCTTTTTGTCTTCTTTCGCTTCAACCTTGTTTCAAGCTGAAAGGAATTAAATACCTTCATGACAATGAAGAAAAGCTTGCGAAATCTTCTTAAGAAAAACGATTATAATTGAAGGAAAATAAAAAGGTACTAATATAAAACAAGCTCAAAGGGAAATATATTTACAGAAATATTTTCATTTTGCTAAGCACACTATATGTAGTACCACTACCTATAAAACGTGAGTATGTTACAGAAGTCAAGTTCAGAAAACGGAACTGGTTTTGCGTTGTGATTTCATTACGGCGACTCAAGACAGAAAAACATTGAGAAAGTCTGTGCTTTTGAAGTGGAGTCGATTAGAAAATGAAATGAGACCAATTTCCCACTTGCCCAACTATCTTTTCCCTTTACACTGCTGCTACGTTTGCTTAATCACATCTTATGCTATACTTGAATCACTCTCCCATAAAGACAGCTCAGTGCAACCATTTTCTTCACTCCAAAATAATTGTCTTTTGTGCTAACTAACTTAAAAAGAACAGAAATTACTTGGAATAATTGCATGATAAGATAATGATGATGATAATAATATCATATAACCGACTGTCTGCGTGGAAAATGTTTCCTTTTCCCTTTTAGTGAAATAATCAGAGGTAGAAATTCAATAATGCTTTCCTGAAGTTTGGCAAGGAAAATATAAAGGGGATCTCATAGCGTGTAGAAAAGAGTAAGAGTTTTACAAAATAAGTTCTACAAAATAAGAGTTCTAGACAAGAAACGCTACACTGTTTTTTCAGTCTGTTTCATTAAAGTATGGTACATATAGACATCATGAATGGACGTGCCTAATAATGAAAACAATACTGCGGGTATTTATTAATGCTTGCACAACTGGAACATCTTTGACCTTTCCTCTGTTTACTCATGAATCAATGAATGGAAGTTTATTTAGTTGGTATCCATTTTCTTTTTGTCCAGAAAGTACACAAATGCCCAAAGAAAGTTTCGTATCTTTAAATTTTGAACTCATCATCAAAGGAACAGTTGTTGTTGTTGGTAGCAGAAAGATGAGTGGGATCGTTTTACACTACACAAAGTACTTTTTAAACTAAACAAACAAGACCAGGTAAAGCTGCATAGTGACTAGTTCACACACACAAACAGGGGTAAAATGAAAATTTACCCAGGTAAAAGTATGTAAAGGTAGGCATGCTGTGTGATCCAAGTGAACACACAACCCATTTCCCAAGAAAACTTTATGAACTTTGCAGACATTACACCATCCAAAAACAACAACATCACAAGATTCTCATTTCCTACGCATTTCCTACCCAAACTGTGTGGTACATAGTGGTAATGGTAAACATTATTGCTTTCCTGCCTGAACTTACACTGTCGTGCTCGTGGTGAGAAGAAAAGGCTAGATAGTCTGTAAAGAAAGCTTTTTTTTCTAGAGATCTTTTCTTTTCCACGGAATTACTGCTTCTTTTGAGCAGATAGTAAGCAAAGGTTTGAAAGTAATCAGACGACGACACGAGTCCAGAAGTGCCAGGTAAGCTTTCATTTTGCTGGTAATCCAGGTGAAAGGAACATAGGGATGGATAATGAGAAAGTTTTTTGCACACAAGAAAACAATGTGTTGGTGGATCTAGGAAAAGGTGAGCGGAGGAAGGAAATGGTAGGCTGCTTGTAAAAACAAATACCCACGCAACTACTTACGCCTTCAATATATATACATACATACATAATACACATAGTACAGAATCTGAAATTCCCATTACACCACCATCACTGCTAATTTTATATGCAGGAAGTGTACTCGGAAAAAAATATATACTGATGTTATACGATAGCTTTTTAGTCTATCACAGTCTAGAATACCAAATCATATTTTATATCTTACATTCTTCATTACAAAAAAGTCTCAAGTCTGAAACTATAGGGTATTTTTTAAATCTATTTTTTACTATTGGCTTTTGGTTACTATTCAAGCTTGCATAGCAGTTTTTGTGCCAATAATGTTATTGCCATTTGGTGCATACATATGTACTATTCATTCAAACCGGTTACAAGAGAATCGACCAATGTTGTACAACATCTCCATATGATATTTCCATTTTTCTTCTATTTACAATTATACAATCGAATCCAGCAAAAATACTTTTTGCTCGGATGACGCAATTATTTTGCGAAGAATTGTGACGAATATAATAATAACAAAGCAAAAAACATACATATAATAGCTTATACACCACTGGTGTAACGTGTACCAGGAAAAATGTGAAACCATTAAGTTATGAATATTGGCTGGTAAAATAGATAAGTCTGTCTCACGACGACTTCTCCTGTGTGTGTGTGCTACCTTTGATACTTTACTACGTGAAAACGATGCTAACTAGTATAGTTTTTTAGTTCGTTACAGTTGCAAGTTGCGAATGCTTTCTCCTCCCTTCCATGTAGATGGTCTCTTTAACTAGGCGCAAAACTTTATTTTTCTCCATTACTTTGCCTCTATTGCTTTCACTCACTTGTACAAAAAAAATATAGGTACATAGTTTCTAGGTAGTCGTTCCATTTTCTCTGTTTCCCCTTGGGAGAAATAGGAGAATGTATTAGTGGAGTCGTGTAGTCGTATTTCTGACTGAATCGAGCAGTAGACACATTTTCTTGCGTCATGTGCTTGCTTCTTTGTGCATTCGATCGGCCGGCCCGGAAGGCAGCTTAAAAGGAGAGTTTTTCGCCTGTCTTTATGTATCCTTGTCTGTTTTTTTCTCCTATTTTTTTGTGCTCATAACACAACTTTGTTATCTGAATTACTACTACTGGAATTACTGCGGAATTTCCAACGCATGTTTTATCTTTTATAGTTGTATTACGACCTTCATTTCATTGATGGTGATGTCTAACGATTAGGATAGTAGTGATATGATGTATGTATCGGTTTCTTTATAAAAGTTTTGACATTGCATGTTTTTGGCAAAATGTTATTCTTGCTTCATGGGGTCTAATTGCCGATTGTATCTTGTATACAGTTCGTCGCGGCATTGAGCAATTTGAGTATTTTCCATATTGTGGAAATTAAATGGGTTTACATTTAATGAATAAAGTTAAAACGGCAATATTTATGTGGTTGGGCTTGTGTGTTTGTGCACGGTATGCCCATAAATCATAATAATATACCTATACGAAAATTGTGCTATAAGATTTATTACATAAAAACAGGATCATCGATAGAAAGCAAATTAAAGCAATATAATGTTTTAATAGATGACGTTATGAAACGTCCTTGTAAAGAACGGAAGTATTAAAACAAACGCTAAAACCATTCATTAGAAGCGTAACGTAATAAATTAACTTGCAAAATACCATGTACACAGTCCCCCAACACCCTGCTAATGGAGAAATATAATAATATAATAATGTGACTCTTGGGATCTGATCTGAAAATGATATTGCGGCACTTGACTTGATAAAATAAAATTAAACGTTTTCTGCTTGCACTATATACTGCCTTAAACTATTTCAAAATTTCAAAACGATTCCAATTTATGGGTGGTAAATAAAATGTATGTTGATAAGTATAGAGTATAGACTTTCAAGAACCTTAAATGCACACTCAAATTGCTTTGACGAAGAGAAAATCCCCGAAACTGTTTTCAATTTCAGCGAAAAGTTCAAAGTATCTTAGGCTTACCTTGTTCCCATACAGTATGATACTGCACATATTTTCTCCGTTTTCTCCAGTTTTCCAACTAAGCTGATCACCGTTTATACTCTCAATCCGTATTATGTAGGTACATTATATATATGATGTTCAAAATAATAGGTTTGGTGACATATGTAGCAAAAAAATCTCTTTGCTGACAACCAGCCACATTCATATTTCACAACATAGATAGTTTCCGTCCATTTCCCTTCCTTCTCTGCTTTGTCTTCATTTCCCTTTTTCTCTACTACTGTAGAGTTGCAAATAAAAGGGAGTAACATTGTCCTTTAACGCAATATCCGCTGTTAGTGTCACTTGTACTTAAGATGATTGTGACGATGAAAATGCCCCACTTGACTTCAAAATGAAAAGAAAGAGGAGTAACCATGCACTGCCTCTTACATCTGTCTTTCTTCACATTATTGGCAACGGCAACCAGTAAACTGAAATATACTGAATTGAATTAAATGAAATAAGCCCTTTTTTCTTTGTTCCTAGGAAGTTCACGAGGACATTAATCCTATCACCACATATCCTCTAGCCAACTGAGAGCTACAAACAATTTTTAAAAAAATGAAAAATTATAGAGTTGGACAAGAGCAGATGCTCTTTGCTGGACAATGTTATCAAATTATTTCAATGCAAAAGAAGAAATTGCAAAAATAAGCAAAATACATAAAATATAACTTTTCCAAGCTGTTACGCATAATCTTAAACAAGGTACAATTTAGTGAAAACTTACATATACCCGTGTTTCATAATCTCGACTTTCAACTTTTGTGCCTTTTTACATTTAAAAAATCAAAACAAAATCTGACAAAACATCTTTTCCACTTTTCCAGACGACAAATAAAAGCATTTTGAGAAAGATTTTGCAAAAATGTAAACGTGTAGAGATAGATGTGAAATGGGACACGAATATTGAACGACCAATCCTGGCCCAGCTCGATGAGTTTTCGCTTGTGGAGCTCGAATTGGAATTCGAATTCAAGCTCTCCATTGCATCCATGCAAGTACATATACAAAACAGAAGAAAGGCCGTTCACGATTTATACAAACTTTTTCGAATGGAAAAATGAACTCCTGTTGTTGCATCTCTGCATACAGCATAATAATAATTTTTACAGTTGAGACAGTTCACAATGCAAAAGGTAAGAAAAATATTTTAATGCATGGAGTGTATTATGTAAAACGTAAAGCATTCAATATTCAATTTGACCTATTTTGCATTTCGTGCATTTGCATAAATAAAAATGGTAATGATGACGAGACAGGACGAGACAAGACGAGACGTCGTACATGCAATTTTGTCCGGCATACACGATGAGATCAATCCAAAATCCATACACATGATATGCTTGATTTAAGTGGATTCAAGAAAGTTGCTCTCCAAGTCAATTAATTTGTTAATATTTTGGGATCAAAGCGAATTCGTCAAATAGTTTTGTGAGCCAGGAAGCATTCTTGAGGTTCGGTTGGTTTGTGACAGAATAAGTTTATCCGAATTATTGGGTTAAAAATCAGGTGAGACTAAAAGAATTAATTATTTTATATTATTGATCAAAATTGTTGTTTTGTTATTAATGGTGAATAATGGTACGTTAGCCGAGGGTTGCAGCAAGTCCTAATTAGCGTTAAACTAATAATTAATTATGTTTATTGTTGTGAAATTTTTGTTGATTAGATTTGACAGTTTTAAAAGAATGGCCGATGACTCTGAATCCTGGTCTCCGAACCCCCATAATAAGGTTAATAATTGGAAAACCGATTACGTTGGCTTTGCCTCCCCCATTGCGAAAGGACCCCACTCTGGACTTTTAAAGAAGGGTTCTCTGATGACCTCAGGAATAGATACGGAAATACAACAGCAGCGTAAAGAAGAGCATTTGAGGAAGTTTAAAGAGCATTTAGAGAAGGAAAAGGATATGCTTGCCGTTGGAAGACAACAGCTCAACAAAGACATCCAGAGACACCATAGGCTCATGCATGCAAGCATCGAGGAACTTAACGGTGCCGTGGTTGCTGAACGGCAACGTTTTTTGAATGAAATTGTTAAGGGATTGGAGCGTTTTAAGCTGCCAACCGCAAAACGCTTAATTCCAACAGGCAAGTTGGATGACATGATCAAGGAGTCGAAACAGATCTACCAAGACTGCTGTAATCTAGTGGAGTGTAAGGATCACAATGATTTGAAGGATTGAAAACGATTTGCGTATGTTCTTATTTAAATATTATGGAATTTTGTTTTTAATCCATAAATATATGTCAAAATGTAATCGTAGAATTTAACAAATATATATATATCAAATTAAGTAAAACATAATCTTGATGAATAATATTAACATACTTTTTTTTTCAAAAATACACAAGTAACAATAATAATTATATTATATTTTGTGTAGAATTACTGTTCACATGTATGGATGCTGAATTTTTGAATTTTGTTTTTCGTTGTATAGTATACTTTATCAACAATTAAAGTAATTTTTAGCTTTAAAATGTAATAGTAACATTCGACCTTACAATAAAGTTAGTTATAATATAATAATAATAATAATATATACTTGTCTTTAGCATTAAAAATTAATTGCATCGTTT
>JAITYZ010001680.1:0-15112 GCA_027744595.1 Paronellides praefectus | reverse complement strand
TCCAACGCTCATCATTAAAGTTAAAAAATATATATAAGAATATAAATTAAATATATGTAATAAATACAATAATGTAACGTAAAAAACAGATTATCAAAGAGAAAGAATTAATGTATACCTGTATACCTATATAAAGTACATAGGCACACTATATATGAATTATAATATATTATGCAGTATGCATAAATACACTATATTATTGAACAACTTTATACTTTTTATTATTATTGTATTTTTTTTCTGTGAAATATTTTGAGCTGCTTAATTCCCTAACTCGCAGCGAGTTAACGAGTAAACCAGCTATTAAAAACGAGAAGCAACCAAAAAATTGATAAGATAACGTATTTGCTGCTGATGTTGATGATCCACGTAAAAAAGGAGTATATTATTATTATTATTATTATTTTACTTTAAAGACAACTTGACGAAGAGGAGAAAATGAAGTAGTACGTGTCTGCCTTTATTCTGTATACACATATCAAAGTTTTTTTTTATAAAGTTAAATAAATAAAATGGTTATAATAAAAATACAACGTTAAGGAAAGCTCAATAAGTTTTGGTTCGCCAGAGGGACATGAAGGGGAAATGATATGAATTCCTGAATACTAATATAATCCTTCGTAATGAATTTCATTATGATAACGTTATCAGTGATGAAAGGAAGGAAGAAAAAAATACACAGAATTGTGGTTGTTTTTGTGACTGAGACTGGACCAATATGTACAAAGCTCCAAAGTCGGTCGGTGCATGCACCGTGGCTGTTATAATAATATACATACTTTATATTTTTTTTAAAGAGTAAATGTAGATTCTTAGCGTTGACGTAATAAAAAGAAAGGGTGTTATTATATTGCCTCTATATTTATTCTTTCATTTATATGAAAAGACATCACAGCACAGAAACAGAGGCAAAGATGCGTTTACTATATAGCATGCTCACAGAAGAACTGTATATAATCTTAACTAACTGCCTTGTTTCAAATAAATGAGCTAAGCATCTGGCCGGCGCTCATTAGATAAGCCGGGCATTTACAACCAATTGAGGAATCCTTTACAATCTAGAGACACCTCTCGCTTTATATATTTGAATACTTTTTCTTTGGTGCTTTCTTCATGTAAATAAATAGACGTTTTTTTGTCTTGTGCATTGCTATCTTGAATTATTATTAAAAATACATGATGATAATAATGAAGGGGGGAAAAGAGAGCTTCTTAAAAAAAACTTTTGACTTTTATGGACTGAATGAATTCAAGACGATGGAATAATATATATTATAAAAGTACATTCAAACAAACAACTAAATATTCCAGCTTTTTTAAATAAAAAAATCAAGTATAATAAGTCGCCACTCAAGTTGTGTGCCGTCGTAACTTCCTTCTTCTTTGAACTGACATTTTGCACTAGTTTGTTGAAGAAATAACGTGGCAATTTTTTACAATAATGACAACTTATCTACTGAATTGTCCAAGTACATCATCATCCCCAAGAAAATGATCATAGCATCTTCTCCACCTATTATCATTTATCACCACTGCAATATCACATCATATCATTAAAGCGACAAAATGATCATGGTGCATGCATATTGTGAGTGTAAGATGCGATTATTATTTTTCGGAATTACTGTGATATAGCCAAAGATGCTACTGGCAATACGAGCTACATATAAGTACGATGAATAGTAAAAAAGGGGGTTTGCTTTTTTATCTTCACACGTAATTAATGGTATCTTTATCACATGTCAGTTTTTTCTTATCATCATCATCCTGCTGTTGGTAAACTGGTATACTCTTTGATTTGACTCTTTTATTTAACTTATTTCCTGTAGCTATTGATTAATTATTGTCAACTGATGAGTAATGATTCTTTACTCTTTCAAAGCATTTCGTTTGGGTAGTAAAAACTTCTTTTTGCTTGCCAACTGTGTCACAAGTTGTATTCTACTTTTTAAAAATTCTACAAGAAAGACTCAAAAGAGAAAAACAACAAACCTGATTGACAAGTTGCTGGAACGGAGGAGCTCCCGTGTCAATTCGGTCAAGGTCAGTATGGAGGGCAAAGTCGGACAATGCTTTCCACGGGGGTTGATAGCTCTGAACTTCCACAGGATTCATGCCCAACGGGCTCTCATGTCGAACAGGGCTTGACGCAATCATAGGAATACCCTGCATTGACCCATAACCAAGACGCTTTCCTTCCTGTGTTTTCAGAAATACAAAAACATTTTACAATTAAATTACACGGCTTGCACGACTGAGTTGTATACTATGTGCTTTTACAAGTGTATCATGTAATTGGATCAAGAGAAAAGACGACACATATTGCATTGTTTCGTGTCACTCCAGCTATATACCGTAAATAAAAAGGATACACTGATATTATAACAATTGGTTGAGTTAAGTTGGTAAATTTGATACTACTACAAAATGAAAGCTTAAGTCGATTATATCATATCATGTGTTTATTGTCAGCACTGCGGAAATGCGGAGGCATGTTTTTTGGGGAGTATAACGGAACGAATTAAAATGTAACACAGAAGGCGCATTTGTTTTGCTATTCATATCTCTGCTGTCATAATCATCATCTTCATCATCATCGCAGTAGTAACAGTAATATGATTGCTTAATAATGGGTGCACAAAAAGGAACTTTTCCTGATATAAGCTAAATAGTAAAATAACAAAGCAGTTGGAGTTTGGAGTGTACACGCTCAAAAGGAGATTATAGTGTGCGATGCGTTCCAATAAGTTTGTTTACATCATCGACGTGTGGAACTAGTGCTGTGACAGAAGAGGGTCGCCTGCCACCCTCTAAGCCGACCTCTTTAATTGAGTTGTCTTTCTACTTATTACTCTTCAGCGATTCCTTAAAAAACAATCACGTACGCGTATACGTATACATGTACAACAGCACAGCCCACAGTTGACAACATGTGTGCATGTCCTTTCTAAAATATATATATATATAACAAGTTGGCTAGTTAATGTTTTACCCTGGAAAAAACCCAAAGATTCATCCATGGAAAGAACATCATCATCACTAAAAACAAGTATTCCATTTTCTATTCTTTGTCCCTTTCTACGTTCATATTTTATACCACCGAGTTCCCTTTTTACTGCCATTAAAAATTGTATCAGCTTTCCCTTCCTGATGCCTTTGAGGGTGATGCGTTACTATTATATTCCGAGCATATGAATAACTAAATCGAATTAAATGATCAAATAAATGGCAGACAGTTGGGAAATAATTCACTTATAATAATTTAATTGTGCCACCCTGCTGGTATCTCGTTTCGAATTATACTTATCTATCTATAATGGTTCATTATTCTAAAGTTTCGTATGAAAGTCCAATATTTTTTTACTTGTTATAACTTCGAGTTGTTCTGCTGATATATCAAAATGGTATGTATTATTGGGATTGCTTTCATTCAATACTCAAAAGTAGGCATATTTAACTTAAAATTGAATCAAAATAAAATGTTCAAAATGAATATTTATAATGTAATACTATTACATTTTAAGAAAATACCTTAGTGGCGTTATGTGATCTACTCATATTAAAAAATGCACAAAATTATTATCTTTTGACAAACGGTATCCGACTCATTCTATGTAATATTTTTCTCTAAATAGTTACATTAAAATATAAAATGGACATATTTAAACTAAAACATTTCATTTAAAACTTATTTTATCAGACAACTCTATTTTTCTCCGTGTAAATTTTCGATTTAGTCACGAGAGTTTACAATGTAAACTTTACATGCAAATTTTGTTGTAATGATCTCCCCGTCTCTCATTCCGCCCCAAATACAAAGAAAAAGCATTCAATCCTAATATGATCGGAGATTATTATGGGTCACAAAGGAGTGAATCATTATCATTACATTTTACTGATTTTTTTTATTTCCTAGCATAATCACGAGTATTTATTGGCAGCATGTGACCGAATTTAGTGAACAGATGTACTCATCATTGTCATTCATATCTTCTCCACTTTTTTTTCATTTCCGTCTCCAGTGTTGAAATAAAATATTATGCATATATACCGATGATAATTCTTATGCATATAACTATACAAATTCTATATATTAAATATTTGTGTTCATGTAAGATTCATAGATATGTAGGCATTATAATTTTGTAAAAACCCCTCTCTACTTGTTACGACGCTGTCACAAAAGGCTTTTTTGCGGAGAGTCTCAGCATGTAAAAGTCATTGGGTTATACATACCCGGTTAATACTGTAAAATCCAAAAGGCGTATTTCAAAGCAAAATCATAATAATATGAAAAGTACACCATGAATTATGATAGCAATGATGATGATGTTGATGATGATGACAGTGTATATTGTTAAATAAACATTTGCTCAGAGATCCGCAAAACCCTAGTTACTTTTCAGCCTAGTCATTGTGCGCGTCCCTATATACAGTAATATATATAATGGGCTAAATCAATGAAGGGAGAGAGGAGAAGAGTATTATCATTATTAATGATATGTTTATGTAGGGATGTTTTCCTTCGCTTAATCCCTGCACACACTTTATGAATCCATATATATAGTGGATGGATGATGGTGGTTGTGGAGTTTGGTACTCCCTCCCGGGATGGGTGATTATCATCGTACCATTTTTGTGGTTTAAAAATATATCTCTTGGTATTGGCCATCGACGATGATGACGAGACCTTGATGAATGATGAGTTATATAGTTTTAGGCAAACAAACAAAAATTTACTAACTACAGCTACACCCCCAACTGTTTCGTGATGAACTGTTTAAAAAAAATTACAACGCATGACGAAAATGTTCGTGTACGCATTGCTTATCTACAAATATTCGAAACTTGATTCTGGAATCCAGCAGAAACCAGATTTTGATCTTTGGAAATAAGGAAATTTGAAATACCAATACTAGTTTGTAATGTCGTCAAGAAGCGTCAATAAAAATGCCCCATGAACTTAGCCAATTAGTGAGAGCTGTTTATTGCTAAAAACTAAAATAGGTATTAAATATATAAAAATGTAATTTCAAAAGCATGCAAGAAATATATAAAGTGTATATATGAGAAATGTATATAGGTATTTTTTTGTGAAATAGGACGTGAAGCAAAATATATTGCAACAACAAAAAATGAAAATAATATGCAATCGTGCTAGAAAAAAAACAAAAAGTCAGTGTAGTAATGTGCACAAAACAAAATAACAGCGATTACTGTGTGATAAAAAAAACAAGTTTAAGTACAATATTTATTTTCAAAAAGTAAATATGTTATCTACAAATAATATTTGAAATACGCATAGCCTGTCAAGACCATTATTATTAGTAATACGATGGGTATACTTCCACAAATACTACACTTGCCTCCCACCCATAAAAATCCCATCCCAATTTTTTTTAAATGCAATATGGGTATATAATATATATATTATGTGCTAAAATACTATGTAGTTAATTTCATACAGTTTAATTGTACAGGATGAAAATCAGTCTTATAAAATTACACATTTTACTGTTAGATAAGTAACTATCACCAAACAAAACACACAACAACAACAACAACAATAGCAAAAAAAATAATACAGACAGTGCAGTGGCCAGATCTAAAATAAAATACCCCACACAACAAAGCGATATATTTATATAAACTACAAAATAGCAAATTACTATTTTTAACGTAACTGTCAACTGTCAAGTGTAGTATTAGTATTATTTCCTTAAAACTAAAAAAAGGTTACTTATTTTAACACAACTTTAAACAAAAAGGACTTGTCTTGACTGTAATTAAAACTTGAAATAAAAATATATATAAAAAAATTGTAAATTTTGGTCATTTAAATATGTGCGTTGTTTCTAAAAAAAAATGTATAGGTATAGATATATTATGTTTATATAATGTTTCTAAAAAAAAAATGTATAGGTATAGATATATTATGTTTATATAATATATTAGTACATACACTGAACCCTAAACGCAGATCGATTATTATTGTTGTGATTATAGCTATTATGGTGGTGGTGTCGATGATGATGATGAAAACTATGTTTTCCCATTCCCACGACCCTCCCGCAGCTTGCCCGTTGTTGGCGGTCCCGACTCGGATGAGTCTGTCATGCAAACCAAAAGAAAACAATAATCGTATTATTTCAGTATACTACTTGAGTGAAAATGTCAACATTTATTTTGATTTCGGCTCTTCTTTCACAAAAATAATACGTAACGAGGAAGGTCTTTACACTATACACACCCCGCGTATATTACACTAGAAAGCATGAAGCGAAATGGATTTTTGTCCTTCATTTTAACTGTATTGGTAAATCAGTAGACAAGTGCGACATACAATGCCCAATTCTCAGAGCAGTCATCATCAACAGAAACTTTTTCTTCTTGCATGTTGCAAAAGTACGTAGAAGGAAAGCACAAAGAAATCACAACAAAAATTACTTTCATATATAAATTTACGCTACACGCATAACAATATTAATCAAGTGAATTAACTGAGAAAAGCATAAAACAACCGAAAAAGGGCAATAGCAATGCGTGCAATCATATTCATATACATATGTATATACATTTTATAGCATACAAGCATGAAATTCAATTTTCAACTTCCCTTTTGCATGTAAAAATCTCTTACTCTTTTGTGTGTGTTATCATCGTCATATGCGTTCCATACATTTTCTTTCTCATTTTATTTTTTAGCATTAGTTTTCATAGAGAGTATAGCATCATCTGGTGAATTGGACCATTTCTCTGCTTCTCTCTCTCTCTTTCTGTCACTGCTTTTACCACTCTCCTCACTTCTGCGTGTCCCCAAAGTATAAAACACACTCGTTCGGGCTAGCAGAGTGGTTCTTTTTGGTGAAAGGAAAGCGGCAGTGGTTTACACTTCCACATCAGACGCGAAGCATAATAATATGTAGGTACACATATAAAATATTTATATACCTTTGTATACTCCATATTACACATATTTCTCTTCTCGAAGATGACAAGATAGGAAACCTAATTTGCAGAAGCTTTTAACATCAAAACCTTACAGCAAATTGAAACATCTGATCTTATTAAAATACAGAGAATTCAATAGAAAACATAACATGTGCACACGCATTTGATGAGAGGGAGACAACCATTTTCTCTACATTTGCCTGTCAAAAGAAATCAGTTTCACAAAACGTATAATATACCTTTCTACACGGTATATAGAGATACTATGCATTTATATACGTGGTGCACACTTTCCAAACTTTTTTAGCACTTTTTTCAAGAATGATTTTATATATAAAGTAAAGCTTTAGTGAATGAATCCATGTTTTTATCGGTAAAAAATACAAATGTGAAGGAAATTTGAGATTTAACAACCGGGAATATAAATTGTAATCAAACACGCTCTTATTGCAAATTGGTTAATGGTATTCCTGCGCCTTTTGGGTATTTTGTAGATGTAACACATGGTATTGATTTCACTTCATTGCGTTTCATTAGTGCTTGAGGCCATTTCTTCATGTTTGAATTTCAAAATATATAATCAAGACAATTGAAGCGGCAGAAACAGTAGTTAAATCTGAATTACATGTTCTATTCTACAATATTCTCAGTTTATGAGTTGTACTGATCATGTAACTGCCTGAAATATAAGGGATTCACGATGATGATGATGAGTTGTTGTTGGTTGGCTCACCCAACACGTTTTGTTCCCTTGCTCATCACAGCAGTTAGCCTTCCATGTCATTTCACAACTGAAATCATTGACATGACATAAGGGTGTTATGAAAACATGAAAGATCAAGTTACACCGTTTTAGCTTCATACCTCCTCCCAGCAGCAACACTACTNCATAAGGGTGTTATGAAAACATGAAAGATCAAGTTACACCGTTTTAGCTTCATACCTCCTCCCAGCAGCAACACTGGCAGCAAAGTATAAGCTTTATATTCATGAGTCTGCTGCAGCATGTTATATAATATGTGCCCACTTGATTTTTTTACTCTTTGCTTTCGCCATTTAAGTAAGTTTGAAAGGTATATTGTTTCAAACACATGAAGCAAAGTTGTGCCTTATTATCACGGTAATAATGCAGTAGAGAGGCAGTAAATAGATGAAGACGGAAGGAAACTCTGATGTGAAATATAATAATTATTTACACTGACATTTTACGTGAGGAATATCAAAATAAACTATTAATATAACAACCCAGAACAGCGTTTATATTTATGCAGTGCACACATATATGAATCAACGGAGCTAAGAAAAAAATAAAATAAATATGAATGGTGAAGATGAATATGATTTTAAGCAATTTCATGTTGTACCAAGCACAACAACATGATTTTCAACAAAAGAACAGCGAAAAAGTAAATACGGAAATTGAATGTCCGTTCTGTTTTTTCTAGAGATATGCCTGTCGTTCTCTCTCTCTCTGTGATATTTGATCCAGTTGTGTACACACACATAACTAATATACAGTACATCAAACATGTCTAAAATAAAAAAACTGCCCTACTTTGTATATTATTTGTGTGTAAAGCTAAACATTGTTTACTTCACTCGTCTCTCTAAAAACTCGGATAATAATGAGTGCTGTACACAATATATATACATAAGTAATAGTATGAACTTTGAATTTAATCCTACCGTGTAGACAAAAGCATGTAATTTATTTTTATCTCAGTATATTGTGAATTGCAAAAAAGGCAATGATAAATAGACAATTGCCTCTGAACTATAGCTGTGTCTTGAATACATAATTGATTAAAAATAAATAAAACAATTCAAAGTTCATCAATTGGATTCATCCAATCATACACTTATTTCCCAAAATTTTCTAGCAAAGTTTTAATCATGAACAAACAACCAAGCTAGAGAGAAGAATCCCGTGAGAATTACATCAAGTTATCATCATTATCATCATTGCAAAGAGCAAAATCACAAGGGAGTCCCACACAAACTTGTATAATATTATGTATAGTGGTATATATGCAGTCAAAAACCGATCTGTGGTAGGTTTCATTATTATTGTTATCATGTTTGTTTAGAAGATATAGCATATAGACTGTTCTTGAATAAGATGGAAAATTTAAACAAATGATATATCCTTATTTCATTGTTAGCACTACCATTTGTATTATTATATGAAGCACATTTATTTCATAAGCAAAGTACACAAAGAGAGTTTGTTCATAATACACAGCATAAAGTTAACTTTATAGAGAAACCACACACAAACACACTGACACGCGTAGACTTTATTCCCCTTTTTCAATGTGTAAAATGTACAAAAAAACGTAGATCTTATTCCTGATAATCCTGCCATATAACATGCCAAGCTAAACTATGCGCAATGAACGAGAGAGAGAGGGAGAGAAAAAAATGGACAAAATATTATGGATATTTGTAACATTGCATGGAAGTTTATTCCACCCAAGGAAGTACCTTTTGAACATTCTTTTTTAGGTAGTGTGTGGTGTGGTGGCCACTACTACCTTGGCAGTAGTAGTGCACAATTTTTCAAAAGTATGTTATGCAGCAAGTTAAGATCTATATACAACAGAGGAAGGTTCTTTTTTTACTTGTATTACTATTTGCCACCAAAAATTATTATCATCGTCATTTCAGGGGGAGCAATTAATGAAATGGTATATATTGATTGACAGGAGACTCGTAGCACTGAACAAAGTGTCAGTTAAAGAATGACATGAAAAGGAGTAAGAGTGGCAGCAGACACATATGTAGTATGATAATATTATATGCATTCACATTTTTATGTTATATAGCAGCATAAAAGAGAAAGAAACATATTATTGACAAACGAGTCCAATAACAATCGAAACATGGCAAGTGTATACGCTGTTGTTTGCTTAATATTACCTACATACATCACATCAGTAAATTATTTTAATCTTTACTACTGACTGACTGACTGTTGATATTGACTCTTGGTGTTTGCACTCTGTACATATATACCTATACATACCTACATGGAATGAATTTACCAATTTGCATAAACTTTTTATAAAGACAACTCTTTTATCCGATCTGCTACATTGTCTCGCTTGGCACCTGAAAAATTAGATGAAGATAAGAAGTAGATGGAAAGTGCCCGAGAAATGGGAACAATACAGTGTATACAATATAAATTCGTGTGTATACACTTAGCTTACTTATCCAATCCACCAAATCGATTAAAACACACACACACACAAAAGGTAAAGATGAAATGCAATTTTTCATGGTGGCTCAAATGACAAGATAACTTGATACGTTTCAGTGGGCCTACATACGTATGCTGCATTTTACGCCAATCATGCGTTTTACACTACTCACAATGGTTATGTGACGTGTATTCTCCTTCTATATTATTTAGTTTTTTTTAAATATTAATATTTTGTTATATCAGTTTCAACATAATAGTTTTTCCGGGGAAAAATGTATATCATACGAGATCAAGCATCGAAACATGCAGACACTTTTGTGAAACGCAACAAACGTTTTTATTTAAAATAGCCCATATATAAAACTTCACATTATATTATTGCGAGAGACGTAATCTGAATCGTATACAGAATTGCTTATTCCTACCTCACGCATATCATTTCCCCTTCAGATCAAAATAAAAAAGTAGCAACGATAACCTTTGACCTAGTGTAGAAATATGACATGCAACCATCATATATGCATAATATTTTGGATACATGTATCTTATCATATTTTTATCAAAGGGTTGGTCAAAAGTAATATTTCTCACATGCGACTGCAGCCATGTCATGTCTGTCTCTGTATGAGCACATCCCCAAATCAAGATTCAAAATATTCAAATGAAGCCAGTCATTCATTCAGGATGAATGCTGCTTGACATGCAAAAATAAAACCCGACATGTCAGACAAAATATTGATTAAAATACAAACTTTTTTTATAATGATACCCTAATGATCATGATTGTTATTGTGCACTCAAACTACAAAGTTCCCTTTAAAATGATATGCTGTTTTATTTGTAAAGCAAAAGAAAGAAAATAGAATTTAAACTTGCAAAAAATACACATAATAATAAGTTATTATTAATAACGCATACCTATATGTACCTATGTGCATATTATATAATTCTATTTGCACATGTTTTCCCTATTGCTCATTTAAATTTTGACTAAAAATACAACATCATTAATCAAATTGATACTATTTTTATACCAACCTTTTTAGGATTGTTATTACTATTATTATAAACAAATGCGTTTTTGATGATTAATCAAATAATGATAATTATTTTTTATTATACTGAGTACTTCATAAATTCTTTCAGCTCACTTCAAAAAACCACGAACCTAATACAAATGTAAATATTATGCAAACTAAAATACAAACGTATTTAAAAACAAAAGAAAGTACAAACTCCTTAATTATTGATACAAAGAGAAAAACACATGCATTAATAATGAATGTATGATGTGTGCTGCTGCTCTACATTTTTGTGAGTTGTTTTTTTTCGCCAACAAAGAACGCACGCTTTGAAAAGGTTGACATGACGTGACAGACAGCAAAGACATTTTATTTCTACCCACAGAGGAGGAAAAAAAACTTGTTCAACCCTTTCAACTTACGATACACCAAACCATGAAAAAATATACTCTTGAATGTTTTGGGATGTGCATACATATAGCATGTAGCTATATTATGCTGTTTCGCTTTTTGCTTGTGACACCGAAAGAGGATTTTTTTTAATCACAAGGGAGTTTCGTTCATCATGATCATTATTATCCAGGTACAACAACACATGATGAAATATCATGTGGGATTCTACTACAATCATCATGATCATTCTTTAACAGAGAGAGAGAGAGAGAGAGACCACAATGCGTAGAAATGTTTCTAAAGGAAATATCATCAAGGGACACACTCTGGCATGGAAAACAATGGCCTGCCCCGAAAGAGTCAAACAAACAAAGGAAAAAATCTAGAGAGCAAGTTGCATTGAATTTGGGACTTTTACGGCTACTACTATTGCAAGTGTAGTAAGTTGTGGGTACTGACTCTTGAGATGTATTTATATGTGGTATACATGTATATTGTTGAAAGTTAAAGTTACTTGAAAAATCAACATGCACTCTGGAGCTGACTTCCAGAGAGCAGTTCTTGATTCTCAATGTACCCGCGTCCGTCACACAGCCCAAAATCTAAATTGTATGCGGGGACGGGATAGCCTTGTTTACACAGGGGAGAATGAGGGAATAATGGTGATAATAATGATGATGATGAGGTTTTGGTAGATGATATATTGTGCTGAAGCGAAAGTGCCTCAATTTTCATGATACTCTCCAGAGAAGAGTGCATTTTCTCTGGAAACTAGTTTATTGGTTGCAGTTTGTGACTTTTTCCATTCACACGAAAATAATGTTGTTTAGTTCTGCCTGTCCACATGCTGAAAAGTCGGTAGCGTGGTAGTGGTGATGGCTTAATACAAAAAACGAGGAAAAAGTCTGTTTCACAGGCCCTTTGGGTGCCCTTGCACGAGTAAGTGACAGCAGTCACTATACGGTTGAGAGCGCAGATGCGTGTAAAATTCAATATATGTATAAAATGTGTATACAGTACACATAGTTTTGGTGACTAGGAGGCGAGGGTATGAGAGAAACAAGAAAAAGATGTCATGAAAAAAAATCTAAATACAACAGTGCACATGTCCAAAACTGTTTCGTGCATGTTTCCTTCAGTGTATCGGCAAAAGACCCAAATTACCCCTTTTTTCTTGCTCATCCATTGAAATAAAACAATATCCATTCTTTAGGTAGACAATTTTACTGAATATTTTAGAAAACAACCAAAAATAAGGTAGGGTTAAAACGTGCATTTATTTATAAGTGTTCATATACATACCTACCTATTTATATACCCATTTATAAGTAATTAGGAATTATAAAAAAAATAATCATGTTCTATTTATTTTTTTGTTCTTTTGGGCCTTGAAAAAATTATCCTAAAAGTATGTTTTTTTAAGCTTCACCGATAAATTTATCGCTTTCTTCACTCTTCAAGTCCACAAGTCAAAACAAATTTTTTCATGCAAGACATGTGTATTTAATTGTAAACACCTAAAATAAACTTTGTAACATTATTTATGTTTGAAAATTGATGTCGTAAACGAATTGGGTAATTCATTGGATACTTAATAAAGTCTGTTTGAACAAAATGTAATAATAATGCACAGATTTTCTGAGATATTCTAAAAAATTATGTAGATATTTATTTGTACTTTGGGCAAAATTAATGTTTGTTTAAAAATGGTGCAACACAAAGTCATCAACTCGTCGAGGTCACATAAATAACATTATTGGCATTGAGTTACATATTGCAAGGGGCAGAGGCTAATGACAAGAAAGCGTGTCAGCCCCATTTCCATCCAAAAAAAAGTGTTTCGTTTTATTTTATTTTTTTCTCGAAACGCAAAATGTGCAGCCCAAACACAATATGTGTAAAAACATCAATTTTTAAATGGTTATGGTTTCATACTCAAAGGTGCTTAAAATTTTGTGGCAGTTGTCTACTTGTACTTATCAAGATATTGCAGCAGCTCATCCTGTCTAGCTTGGGCTTGTGTGACCCGTATCTACAATTGGCATCAAAAACAACTGTCTACCGTCTTACTTAAATGTTATGCCTATACAAATTTTCATCCCATCTTGTATTATATATACATATATATTATTATTTAATATTAGCCACGTCGCACACGCTCCAACTGCAATGTAATTTGTCATTTTTACAAGTTATCCACGTGATTATTATTTAAATATGTATTAATATGCAAGTGTCTGTTTTCTTGGTTGTGCGCATGAGTGCTTGCCTGCTGTGATTAGAAAAAAAAAGCAGATTGTTTTTTTTGTAGAAAATAAAAATGTATTTACTTGCACATACGATATATTTTTTTTCTATTTTCAAGTACTTTTTGGTTTTAAGCCTTTGACTAATATGAGCTTCTAAAAATAAACAACTTTAGAAAAACAGGTGTAATGAGGTGTGAAATTTGGGATAATTAGCCTCACAGTTGTGTTTTTTGATCAAAACCCTTTTTTCATATATGTACTTTTACAAAATAGGTACAACAATCAGCTCCATTGCGTTCGCTACTAACCATGTACTACGAGCCATCTGACCATTTCACACGAATATGACAAATTTTACATTTGTTTTGTATTTATTTATGAATTAGATATTTTTTCTTAATTTCCCCCGTTTTAATGTTTGTAAAAAGGTATTTCCCCACATTTTATTATGAATACATTTGATACGATTTGAATGATTTTTTGTTTTAAAGTGAATAAAAATATTTAGCATAATATCTCGGATGGATACAGAACACGTAACATTTTCGCCAACAAGAAAAAGCGTGAGTAGATTTACGGGGAATAAGAAACAAAACACACTGGATTCTTCTCTACCAAGAGGGATATTAGGATTCAATATGGAGTTCATGGCAAACACTCAAACTCGTCGTCGACGGCATCTCACCACCACCACTCACTACTTCTCTCTCTCTCTCTCTCTCTCTCTCTCTCTCTCTCTCTCTGTGATGCCTTTACTTCATCTCATCATCCCATCTTACAGTCGAAGCGCAGAGGGCAGATAAGAGAGACGATGAGAAGTTTTTGGCTCTTTTTTCTCTTTGGTACACTCTTTGGTATAATTTTACACACAACTAAAAGCTTTCCCGTATATACCTCTCGGTTCCTCTTCTTTTCTTATATTTAAAAAAAATCTACTACTTTTACGCTCTACGCTAAAAAGTCGTGAATATAACAAGGAAAAAAGCTGCGTGTGTGGGTGCCATGCTTTTTTAGAGCACAATATTATATAAATATTGGTCGTATATTTTTTCAATCCACTTGTAGTAGTAGTGGAGGAGAACCATACACACACATTACATATTGTATACCTACACATCTTTTTTTTATTTTCACATCCATCACATGCACTTGTTCTGTCGTTCCTTCATTCGGTGTTCATCTTTTTTTTTTGTTAAAAAACAGTCGCCTCTATCATCCCAGCATCACATATTATATTTATTATGCGGATGTTGATATATGAGAAATAAGAGGATAGCCACTCTCACATCAAC